>JARFXV010001726.1:0-227500 GCA_031761425.1 Cosmopolites sordidus | reverse complement strand
AACAAACCAAATTTATGCTAAAACGTATTGAATAAATGGCTATGAAAATCTTTATATTTTATTTTCAAATAATACCTTTAGAAAACAACGAAATCAAAACTAAATCTTCCTAACAATTGGCAATGTTGCCAGTTGTAAGGAAAATAAAATGTTTTTTGCGAAAATAGTAGCATTTTGTGAATACGTGTTTAAGAAAATTTTTGTTCAAAATAACGTAAAGAATTGGAAGGTTAAATTCACGAAAGTTATTTCCCTTACACCCTGTATATATAATATATATATTATAAAGTTTAGCACAAAGTATAATTAATGAAATTGAAGGTGGAGTTAAACAAATTGACACAGTTGTAAACTGCACAGAAACAATGTATTTAGATCCTTTTGAAAATAATTAGCAGACTCATTCAAACGAATATTGATGAGGCATTTTTGCAGTGGTTTATATACTAAAGGAATATAAATTCTCTAGTAAATGGCGGGTAAATGGCGAATTCTCCAGGCGAAAACAAAAGAGTTTACAAAATTGTTTAAGGTTACAGTATTTTTTTGCGATTCAGACTGGTTATATTGATTTAAAAAGCTAATAAGTGATAACGTAAGTGCTAGTAAAATGCATAGAAAAACTGCAGGTGTGAATATAGACAATCCTGCGATTGGTTTTCATCAAAATTGATTCCGCTCATTAAAACCTGTGACCCGGGTGATATATTTCTACAAACTTATCCAAGATTGTACGCCGTTCAAAGGTGAAAGAAAAATGCGTTGGTGGCAAACTATAAAGGAAAGAATGGCCAAGGGAATATGCAAATGTTACAGAAGTGAAAAACGGAATGTTCTAAAAAATTGACAGTTAATTACATAGCAAATAAACGAGCTTGGAAGAAACCAAGTAGGCACAGTTTATTGCGTGTTTACAAATATCCTGCTCAACCACGTCTTTTAAATAAAAAACAAAGATTAATATCTAAATTTGCACTATATTTAAAACTTGTACGTATGACAATTGTTTCGACACACAGTGTCTTTTTCAAATACACACTAAATTTAAATTTAAAATTAGAATTTAGTGTGTATTTGAAAAAGACACAGTGTGTCGAAACAATTGTCATACGTACAAGTTTTAAATATAGTGGAAATTTAGATATTAATCTTTGTTTTTTATTTAAAGTGAATTTCCATCAAGTATCGGCTACCTCAGTTAAATACACGTCTTTTAAATTTGGAAAACATTACACTGACATTTTTAATCTGTTGAAATTTTTTTATCGACGGTTGCTTTTGATTAGTCACCTTATGCGGCTTTCTCAACGCCCTTTCACATTACCAAGCCGCGCCGAGCGAGTCTAATTTAGCTTTAAAACAAACATATATTTGTATGTGGCTATTCACACTGAATCGCTCGGCCCGACTCTGACTCGCTTGGCGTTTAGTGCGAATAGCCAGCCAGTAGATTCATGCGTTTTTTTCTCAAAACAAAGTTCACTTGGTTCGGCTTACTCGGCTGACAGTGTGAAAATCATTTTAATTATTAAAACCTCTTGTACATTGTGTACACCGATTACAATAAAGGTGCTTCATGCTATCGAAATAATTAAAAAAAAGCATGGTAACATGTTTCAGAAAAAAATAATTAAAAATTACTTTAAACACACATGGTCCTCTTTAACTGGATATAATGATGAGATACCTCTTGCCCAATGGCTTTTTAAACAATCTACTGATGAGGCGAATATAGTCAATCTATATCTGAGTGTGTGGTTAACTAAGAACAATTTGACCTTACCAGTTTGATATTCAATTCCTCTACACTTTAAGAACATCATTAGAAATAGAAGCGAAATAATAACAAACTCTTTCTATGAATCGCCATAAAAATATGCTGAATTTGTATAATCATATATTTTAAATTGCACTCTTGACTGTTACTTGACGTAGAGAAATTAATTAAAATGGAACTTCCCTTTCTGGGTGTTATAGTTTATATGTTACTATATATAAGAATATGATATTTATATATAATTCCGTACTTACCCATAGGGCTTTTATAAAGGTTTTTTTAAATTATATAATATTTTAAAGATTATCTCAAAATAAAAATGAGTACAAATGACTCAAAAAGAACTTGCTTTATTTCTGAAGATCATAGGCAAAGTAACAACCAACAAAAGGGCAGTGTATTCTCTATAATAATTTCCAAGCTAATATAAATCAAATTATCAATGAGACAGTCTTTCGAATTTTATTTATCTACCTACGTAAATATTCGATTGTGCTACCCTTAACGCTGCTTTAGGTAAACTCTTATATATTTAATGAGAACTGTCAGAAAATAAAATATTTTAATTAATTTTCAATTATTGAAATACTATATTAGTTTATAGCCTCTTATACATAGCCTTCGTTTAATTTCGAAACCCACGTGACTATAAATGTGGAGAAACACGGTTCCGATTGCTTTATTTAAGAGATTCAGACATGGAATGTATGATGTGTACAAGATTTCAGCCAAATGGCCACTACTGCTCTTCTTGCAGTCACGGATCCGCTCGCGCCAATTTTCAATGAATCTGACGCACATTTCGGGCTGTATGGTAACTATAGTTTGACGAATGTTAGTTTCCAAGTCGCCGATAGTCGCTGGTTTATTGCTATAAACCTGTGTTTTTACATGTCCCTAGAGAAAATAATCTAAATGAGTTAAATCGCATGATCTCGACGGCCGAGCGATGGTGCCATTTCGTGAAATTAACGAGTTGCCGAACTTGGCTCGCAATAAGCTCATGTTTACTCGGGAAATATGTGGTGGTGAGCTATCCTGTTGAAAATAAAGGTCATCGCATTGATTGAATCAAATTTAGAGAAAAACAAACTTCCAGCATTGCCTTGTAATGCTCTGTATTGATGGTTAAGGTAGCGCCTTCCTCATTTTTAAAGAAATAAGGACCGATGACTCCTTCGTGCCAGAATCAACACCGAACTGTGACTTTTTGCGGATACACAGGACTCTTATGCATCACGTGTGGATTAGATTCGCACGACAATTTTGTTTATTAACGAAGCCATTGAGCCAAAAATGAGCCTCATTGGATAAGATGATTTTGCCATGAAATTCGTTGTCGGCTTCCATCATTTCAGGGGCCCAATCGGCAAATTCACGGCGAATACGATGGTCGGTTGGCTTCAGTTCTTGTGCCAGTACCAGCTTATACGGATGCAAGCCTAAGTCCAACCTAAAAATTCACCACGTTGTCATTGGCGGGAGGCCTAACTCTTGCGAGCGGCGAGCAACCGAGACGTCATTTTCGGCTACACTTTCTTGAACGGCGGCAATATTCTTAACACTCCTGACTTTCTTTTGTCGTACAGGTACCACAGTATCGTGGAGAGTAAACTCACTTTCAAATTTTCTAATAACACAATCAATAGCCTGTTCAGAAGGACTTGTGTAGCACGAGGGGACCGCGAATTTGTGTAATAAAACTGGACAACTTCCAAACGTTTTTCTAGCGTGAAACGAACCATGATTTAATTGCAAACCTTTCGGAAAACTACTGACAAGACGTATTAGAAATCGGTAAACAAATATGGACGCAATGAGCTGTCAAAGTTTTAATAAATTAATAATTAATAGTTTAATAATAATATCTTTATTCACGGTTTCATTATTCGCGTTTTCAGTGTTCGCGAATTAAAAAATTGTGACCACTCGTATTCGCGACTGAAAATTTCTTTATTCGCGGATCCATATTGTATTTTTAGAATAATATGTATTTAAAAAAAAGCATCTATCGAACGTATTTACAAACAAACAATCCATACACATTGAAATCATGCTGGAACAAACTGTCTTATTTCCGCTTGGCCGAAAGTTCTTTGACAAATAAGTCGCCGCCGGGTTTCGCGTGACGCTATTGCTTTTGATAGAAGCCGCCTTCGTACGATCGATATCAAATCTTTTATTCTATTGGTTCAACTTGTCATTCGTCGCAATAATTTTGAGTAGTAGCAGGTCTCTTTTGCTTTGTTCGCGATTTATAATGTCGAGTAAACACGGACCGGTCGTGTTGCCGGTTAAGGTAAAAATAGAAATGCTTGACCGTTTACGCCTTGGCGAGTCCTGGTGATGAACATACGGATGGAGGATTTCAAGCATCGGAAGGTTGGTTCAATGAGTTCAAGATGCGACAATCACTGCATCACATTAAAATTGTTGGAGAAGCTGCATCTACAGACACTTCATCAGAAGCAAAATATCTGTTCAACAAATGTTCTAAAATAAATACAAACTTTTAACGTAACGTTTCAGAGGTCTTCTCCCTCCATTTTCAAAACGAATCTAAAAAATAAATTATATTAATTTGTATATATAAAGTAAAGATGGAAGTAAATAAATTTTTTGTATATGTCAACGATACTTGCATTGATACTACTAAATAATATATATATATATATATATATATATATATATATATATATATATATATATATATATATATATATATATATATATATATATATATATTTATAGGTTTACTGTGTGATTGTTTACTACACCGATTGTGTATTGAAATACTTAAATGTGTTTAATTGTATTCTTTAGAATCGGGAACCATATTGAATTTAAATCTACCGAAGGCATACAAATACAGTTATTTTTATTTAAATTAATTATAGCGGTTTCTTTTAATATTCTATATTTTGTTGCCGATTCTTTTAATACCGTTTGGAATTATTTCAATTGATTTTGTGTCCCGATTCCCATGCGTGTTGACAAATTCTAGATTTATTAAAATCGCCCTTTCTAAGAAGGTTTTTATATTCTTTTATTTTAACATCTAACGGTTTAGATGTCTCACCTATATAGAATTTGCCACATTCGCAGGGAATTTTATAAACCAATAAACCATTTTTTGTATTCTGCTGTGTGTTTGGTTTGGTTTTTGTTAATATAGATCTAAGAGTATTTTTTTGTTTTAAATGTCGTTCTTATATTGTATTTATTTCCTACTCTTTTAATTGTGTCGGAAATACCGCGCATATAAGGAATTGTGAGGTTAATTGTTTGAGAGTTATTATTGTTATTAATAACTTGTTTGTTTTGTCTCGTATCAAAAGTTTTAAACGATTTATCTATGACATTTTTTGGGTAATTGCTTTTATTAAAATGTCTTTGATGTGATTTGTTTCTTTTTGTAGTGTATCACTGTCGGTACAAACAAGTTTTGCTCTGTCATATAAACTTTTAATTACTCCTATTTCACTGATTTTGAGTGATTGGAAAAGAAATTGAGATACCTATCTGTGTTTGTCGGTTTTCTGTAAACTGTAGTTTTTAATGTGTTGTTTTGTTTTAATATTAAAGTGTCGAGGAATGGCAATTTATTCTCCTTCATCTCTAAAGTAAACTTAATTGTAGGCTCTCGAGAATTTATATCTTGTAAAAAAATATTTAGATCATCAATGTCATATAGCAGAAATATATAAACAGACAAGTTATTAATAACAATAATAATAACCCCCAAACAATTAACCTTCAAATTCCTTATATCTGCCGTATTTCCAACACAATTAAAAGAGTAGGAAATAAATACAAATACAACATAAGAACGACATTTAAAACAAAAATACTCTTAGATCTGTATTAACAAAAACCAAACCAAACACGCAACAGAATACAAAAAATGTGGTTTATAAAATTCCCTGCGAATGTGGCAAATTCTATAAAGGTGACACGTCTAGACCGTTAGATGTTAGAATAAAAGAACATAAAACCCCTTCTTAGAAAGGACGATGTTAATAAATATAGAATTTGTCAACACGTATGGGAATCGGGACATAAAATCAATTGGAATAATTCCAAAACGGTATTAAAAGACTCAGTAACAAAATATCGAAGATTAAAAGAAACCGCTATAACTAATTAAAAAAAATAACTGTAATGCTATGCCTTCGGTAGATTAAATTCAATATGGTTCCCGATTCTAAAGAATACAATTAAACACATTTAAGTATTTCAATACACAATCGGTGTAGTAAACAATCACACAGTAAACCTCACCTATATATATATATATATATATATATATATATATATATATATATATATATATATATATATATATATATATATATATATATATATATATTTGATAGTATGTCACTGTCGTAAAAAAACTATTATTGTCAATGTAAGTATCGTTGACTTACACAAAAAATTTCTTTACTTCCTACTTTACTTTATATATAGAAATTAATATAATTTATTTTGTAGATTCGTTTTGAAAACGGGGGGAGAAGACACTTCGAAACGTTAATGTTAAAAGTTTGTATTTATTTTAGAACATTTTTATATTTTTAAAAACTTTGTTCGTTAGGCAACTTTATTACAGAAAACAATCACTGATAAATTTGTCTCACCTCTTAAACAGATTTGATTATTTAAAATAAATAATTTTCGTTCTTTGCGTTTTAACAATTTCTATAAAAAATATATGACATGCGCTTCTCTTTTTTTCCTTCCGTGACATCTGCTCCGATGGAGTTCCATTATTTCGTTATTTGGGTTTTTCGCCACGATCTAAAACTCAAAAAATATCAAAAATATCTGTTCTTATGTAAATAAAGAATCATAATATACAAACTTTTAACGTTAACGTTTAAAAAAAAATCATTGAGAAATTTGTCTCCGTTTGGTTTTTTGTTTTTACCCAGTGATTATTTACATAAGAACAGATATTTTTTATATGTTTTGAGTTTTAGATTGTGGCGAAAAAAACTTAAAAAAAGGGAGGGAAATACAAATCTTGTTGACAGATTTAAGGGAAATTTTAGTACTATTTTTGGGATCAAATTTTCAATCAACCTTTAAATAATTCAACACAAAAAAATTAAAGCTCCTAATTTTAAATAAATTAGTAGTCACGTGGGTTACATGATTAAATGAAGGCTCTGTATATTAACAGTGAATTTACACCATTTTGTTAATCAGAAAAACAATTCTTTTTCAGTACGGCTCCGTCAAGTTTGCTCACGTCACCGACCACTCCAACAGTCTTACCAAATATCATTCCACCCTCTAAGGGTCTCTCGAATCAGAACTTACTTATTGGTGATACTGGCGCTCAAGCTCAACCTGTCAATTTATTGAGCGGTCATATTCAAAATAATATTTTGATGGGCGATAACCTATTAAGTGGCGTAAGTTCGTCCACTGGACCTTTACTTGGTGCTGTTCCTGTACAGAACTCAACAGGCTTAACTAACCCAACTCAAAGCACTCCGAGAAAAAATGAAGATTTGTTGGGTGATTTGACTGATTTCAGCAATTTAAGTATACAGCTTAAATCGGCAATGGGTAATGGCAATAACAATAATATTAACTTTGGAGTAGCAGTTGGTCCAGGTCTTCTGGATAATTTTGATGGTAAGTTACGTCATGTTTTCAAATTATTCATATTAGCGTTCTAAGTTAATATACTTTTAGTTTTTAATGGCTATAGGATGACTAATAATTGAATATATTTCATTCAAAAAAACTACGAATGTTTTACTCTATAAGTTTAGTATTTAATATCAAGAAGTATTTTCAGTTTAGAATATAGTCTATTTCTTTGCATAAAATAATATGTATAAGACATTTTTTATATTACCAAAAAATACTAATTAAAAGTGAGCTCAATTTTCTATTACGCGTGGTTATGTCTCTATTTAACTCATAACTGTGCCGCTGAACAATTCTTGCCCTATCTGGGATCTCGGGAGGGTTAGCTGCTTGACAAATCTACTGCACCTGACGATCGCCTTACTATTTATAAATACCGCAGTACATTGCAGTTGATCTACTTAATGGTTGTCAGGTCGTGGGGATTTTTACATTTCACCATCAATTCCTACTATACCTGTTTGACAAAAATGCTTGCAGCTTTGAGCAATTGACCCGTACTACTAGGGTGTGACAATAAATAGTATTTGCGTTTTTTGTTTTGTTTATAAATAAAGGATTATACTTCACGAATTCAACTTTTATAGATCGGATTATACAATACAATTACAACTTTTTGCTCCGAAAGAAAACATTTCTTCTTGGGCATTTAAGTGATTCTACTGCGGAGTATTCAGTTGGTGGTTTTGAACAAAAACGTTAAAACAATTGAAGTAAGTCGCGAAATTAGGGCGATTATAAGACATTATTTTGAAAAAGGCTTCAAAGCGACTGACGAGGGAGACGTTGGTCTTAAAGATTTTGGTGGAGACTAAGACCACACACTTCATATCTGATCACCTCAAAAATTAACGATTGGAGTCTTACCCAGCATATAGTCCCGACCTCGCTCCGACGGATTACCACAAAATTCAGGATTAAAGAAGAGGTAATATTGACTTTGTCGAGTATTTTTGCCTCCAAAAACTGGTACCGAAGAGGAATAGTTACTGTCTCAAACATGGATTGAGGTGATCGAAAGCAACGATCTATATTTCGAAGAATAACCTCCAGGCATAAATTTTTTAAACAGTAACTAACTAAGCACATCAAAAATGCAAATACTTTTGTTACTCCGTAGTTTGATGAGAGGGGCTTCGTAAACGGTTCTAAAATTTGGTCGAATTATTCGTCTATATGTTTATAGCATTTTTCTGTCATTTTTGTTCTAAGAAATTCTGGTAGGTAACGATCTAATTATAATGGGCATAATGCAATATGTGTATTATTGGTTGTGTACAATAGCATTCAATTGGTCTTACAACAATCGTTTATGCGAAATTTAACGAAAACATGATATAACAGTCTAGTATTTGATACCAAATAAAATTAAACACAATAAAACTATTATAGGGAAGTTTAAGATGGTGAAATGTTCAATTATTCTACTGGAACCTTTGGTGTGAAACACTAAACTTGAAGAGATTTACCACTAAAGTGATTTGATGTTTAGTGGTAAATCTCTTCAAGTTCTATGGTGAAATGTGTATAAGGGAATAATGGTTTACGCCGCACTTACGTTTACGATTGTATACATTATTATGTCCAACAGCGACGACTTCTGTAGATATCGAATACGTACAGTTTGAAAAAATTATTAATATTTTCAAATGCAATAATTTTATTGGAAAATATTGTGTTATCCGGAAAGTTCGTAGGGATTTTTTAAGAGATTGAAAAATGCAAATAATTAGTGTAAATAAATATTATGTAATAAATATTATGTAATTACCTAATGTACCAGGTGTCCAGGAATGTCGTTCATATTTAATTACTTGTTTGCTCCTTGGTAGCGCAGAACGCGCTGGTCATGTTAACCTTACATCGAGGCTTAATTCAGGAAAAATTAATGCCATGGAGCATTTCACCGGGCAACAATGTGCTTTCTTTGTTCACGCGTATTATCAAAACAACAATTCGCTTATTACGGCTCGTTGTCTTTATAGGGCCCGGGTATAATTTACACATCAACGAGGAACTAAGTGCTAATTTAATAAACAAATGGATATAAAAGTTTGAAACTACAGGATCAGCTCTAAATCTACAATCTACGGGTCGTCCAAGGTCAAGCAGAGGTGCAAACAACATTGAACGTATGCGCGAGTCGTTTAGAGAAAATCCATCCGAATCCGTACGGAAGCAAAGTAGCCAGGTATACATTAAAACATCTTCACTGCATGTCATTTTATAAAAAGATCTTCGTCTTCATCCCTATAAAATTCAAATTGTGCACGAAATGAAAGAAACTGCAGGAATTATTCCCAGGAAAATTGATATCCCGTAGAGGTGACATAAATTGGCCCCCAAGAAGACCAGATTTAACTCCACTTATTTTTTTCTTGCGGAGTTATGTCAAGAGCAAAGTTTATGAAAATAAACCACATACCATATTGCAACTAAAGGAGAATATTGTTCATGAGATCCACTCGATATCCAGACATATGTGCGGCAGGTGATAGCACATTTTCGATCATTCCTTTAAGAATGCCATCGCCGCGAAGGCCGCCATCTCGACAGTATTATTTTTGTTAAATAAATTTCCAAACATTACTATAATGTTATAATAATAAAATTAGTATACCTTAAATATCGACTTCTGTTAATTATAGCTACAAAAATAGACAACAATATTGGACACCTTGTATTATTATTTGCAACTTTTTATTAACGCAGTGGTAGATCCATAATACATTTTCCTAATTAGCTTCTTTATTGCTAAAAAATACCAACAGGTTGTTTTTCACGTCTTTACCGTTTTAAAATATTTCTCATTTAAACATTTTTAAAAGGAGCCAAATAGATGGTAGTCCGAGGGTGCAACATCCGGTGAGTAAGCTGCGGCAACACATTCAAATTAAAGCTCAATTGGCAATTTTACCCTGTCCTGATTGAAACGTGTAGTCGTGCATTGCTGCCTTCAACCGATCTAATTGTGAGTGAATAGTACAGGTCGGTGTTGATAGTTTGATTGCGTAGAACAGGCTCAAAGTATATGGGTCCCTTCCAGTCCCACCAAATACAAGGCATTATTTTCTTCAGATGAAGTCCCTTCTTTGCTGTACTTCAAACCGTTGACCTTGGAAACCACCATTATGTTTTTATTGCATGTTGTATACAATTAATTTTTCATACCGCTCCAGAAAGGAAACCTTAAAATTTCAGTAAAAGATAGCACAAAGAGATTCGCACAGCAGATTTCGGTCACTAAGTTTGTAAGTAACCCACACATTGTATTTACAGACGTAGTCATTTTTTTCAGATGGTTAAAAACGGTCGTTTTGCCAATATTCAACTTTTCTGCCGTCTCATGGACCTTGGTGCGGGTATGCCAGGTCAAAATCTCCGCCTCTGAACTGACCAAACCACTTTGGGTTTACACCGTGGTTTCGGCAACATAATCCTCTCCGTAAACGAGACGGCACAAATTATGTTTATTTGTTGGCCAGCATTCTTGCCTTTTTTGAAATTAAAAAGCATAATGTGGCATAAGTTATCGGCGGACATTTTCAATTTAAGTCAACTTGACTAACTGAAGAGAAATCAAAGCGAATCTAAACGTAAACATTGTAAATACTACATAAATTAATCATATGCAAATAAACATTACTAAGCCAACACAATTTTTTTTACAAGCCTTAAAAGAGTAACTAATGGGAAACTTCCCTACGAACTTTCCGGACAACTCGATTTTTTGAACAGAGATCCGAATTGTTGAATCGAAGTATCGCAAATCGTCCAAATATATCATCGTTCAATCCAAGTATCGCAGCACAATTATGCTGTAGTAAGAGTAATTTTTTCATACAAGTCACTTTGGTCAATTTTTTTTACCCCAAAATTACCACTAATGCCCACATTATTCGATTTGGCTTCTGATTACTGATCCAAAAACAACCAAACGGATTCATTACAACAATCCAATGATACTTCAATAACCATAATACTTCATTAGTTATCAAACTGGTATAAGTGAGTAAAATATTAATTTCCAAACACAGATTTATGAAGAACCACCCAAAAAGTTTTAATTAGTACGTTTAAAGACATCGAATTAAGTTTTCAACTCAAACAAGATTTTGCAGAAAAACGATATTAATTACTGATTTGTCTTTGCGACTTTGCACAGTTTTATGAACATTGATAGTAATTCTAGCATATTGTTTTCGGAACTCTCAGTTTTATATTTTTGTTATTAAAATATTTCAATAACTGTGTCTTAAACTAAAAAAACGTAAACGGGCACGTTTTATTTATAAGTAATATCCGACATTTGCCAAATAGATATTAAAATACAGTTGAACCGTAGAAAGAGTACCCGTGCGTCATCAATTTTTATCCATGTGAATCAAATCAAAAATTATTAGTCAAATTAATGCTAACTTTCATAATGGACGTGGTTGGTGCCTCAAAAAACGGATATTTATGTTTATGATTTAAATCCACGATACATTTATTTGTATATATTTATAACATGAAATTATAAGACGTAAAATTTCGGGTATGTGTCATGAAATTGTAAAGTTTTATCTCATAGATCGAACGGAGAATTTGTAGGTTATAATTGTATGGATAATTTCAAGTTTTCACGAAATTTTAGGGGAGTAGACAATTAAGGAAATTGTTTTGTTATTGTCAAAAGAATGAATGAAATTATTTTGGTACTGGTCAAAAATCATTATTTTATCTTCCATTTTTTTAACTTCCATTTTACTTCCTTCGGGTAAGTCTGATATTTTGGTGAGAAAGAACTGAATTATGTTCTTTTCTTTTCTTTTCTTAATAGAATACACAGTTTTCTTTGACATTTTTGATGATGCTGCAACTTTAAATAAAAAATATTACGATATGATAATGCAAAATAAGTAAAACATAATGAAATAAGTATTATTTACCTCTTGAATGATTAAAAGAGGCTTTAAAGGTTCCCCATTATTTTTTTCCATTTCGAAATAGTCAAACATTGAGCACAAATTGGGCTTCGGATTTCAGTGACATCTGAAATCACACAAAATGTTAAATCAAATTTAAATACTTTAAAAGTTCGCATTCTATATTTCCGTTATTATTTTGAGACGGTAGTTTATCTTACAGTATGTTTTTAGAATTAACCAATATAAATTCTGTTTTCATTAAACATTTGTAATAAAACGTATTTAGTTAGGTTAGAATTATTGAAGGAAATAAAACTTTATGAATCTTTACAAATACTTACCGATAACAAAATAATCAATAACAGTACTTAT
This sequence comes from Cosmopolites sordidus, assembly GCA_031761425.1. Classification (NCBI taxonomy): domain Eukaryota; kingdom Metazoa; phylum Arthropoda; class Insecta; order Coleoptera; family Curculionidae; genus Cosmopolites; species Cosmopolites sordidus. The sequence goes on along the minus strand of JARFXV010001726.1, from coordinate 214,777 downwards.
AAGAACTTATTTTACAAAAAAACTGGACTTACAGCTCAAAATTTCACTAAAACAATAACAAAATAACTGAAATGACAACCAAAACAGGACCGTTGAATTCAATAGACAAACTTTTATGGTATATGAACAAAGGCCTTTTAATTATTTGTTAATTTCTCTTTCTACCCGCTGTAACGCTGTCGTACTTACTGCTCTTACCCGAAGACATACGTATTGATTTTTTATCTCCTCTTTCATTCGGTAAAGAAAAAGAACATATTGAGACAATGTCTATATGTTCGTTTCAACTAGAGTTAGACACAGTTTCTGACAGGATTCGGCGCAGTAACTAAAAACCGTTCCAACCATCTTTACTGCACCGAATCCTGGCTGTTAAGCCACCCCTAGACGTTCAGTATTATAGTCAATATATTGTAAAATATATTGACTGGAGGACCCACCCACACGTTGCAATATTATTGTCCAATAATTTAGTTTACAACTGACCCTTCTACAATCAACAAATCAACTTAAGTAAAGCTTTTGTGACCATTGCTTTAGTCATAGCTTTGAAAAAAAGAGAAAAAAAAACGCAGATGGATGAAAGAATGGTTCAAAAAAAGAAATAAATATACTCATGCAAAATTTGTTAGGTGAACTAAGAATATGTGAACCAGTTGATTACCGAAACTTTCTGCGAGAACTATAGCGAGATGCTATACCAGCAAGCCAACGTTTGTCAATAACATTACGTTATTTAGCTACTGGAAACAGTTTTGAGGATTTAATGCAATTTAATTTAATTTGATCTTTGTGAAGTACTTGGTACTTCATCACTTATTAGAATCTTTTCGTCAAAATACCACAATGTTGACTCTATTATGTCACTTCTTCTTGCACCACTTTTTTTCAGAATCCTTGATAGGCTTCAATTCTTTTCTAAAGTTAGTGCGCAACGAATTAAATATTTAAACTACCTGCGGCTTATCAGCATCTGGATACAACCCTTTATATCTACAAAGCAATTGTTCGTATTGTTCATTTTTCTTAATTTTATTGCTGCTATATTCACCGCTTTTAATATTCCACAAAGCTGGTGAGCTATGGTATAATTCAATACACTCCAAAATAAAATTTCTCTCTTTACTTATTTTATCTTTCGTAGCCATCTCAATCAAAAAACCAATATCTTACTGATGTTCACTGCTCGACTGCGGAGACAGAAATTAACCATTATTGTGCAGACGATTCACTATTTATCAGATAACATCATATTGCACAATAAATATCAAACTCTTTTTGATTGACTTAATATATTGTGCAATCCTTTAATATAACCTACAGATGGTCAATATTATTGTGCAATATATTGACCAGAATGTTGAACGTCTAGTGGCCGCTTTAGAAACTGTTTCTAATAGTCAGGATTCGGCGCAGTAACAATGGTTGGGACGGTTTTTAATTACTGCGCCGAATCCTGACTGTCAGAAACTGTTTCTGACGCTAGTTGGAACAAACATATGAAATTAATGACGTCATTTTATAACGCATGGGTAATCTCTTGGTGGTTCAACTTATATTTTTCTTCAAACTGATTTTATGCAGATATTTGCTTGATACCCATTTAATTACATTAATATTATGTCAATACTTATATATTTTGTTATATTATTGTTGACTAGATTAGAAGTTTTTTTAATAAAAGTAATATCATAATAAAGTCCTGATCACAACCTTTATCATATTTTTCACATTAGCATATTGTTAAAAATATCCTATAACCATTAAAAAATCTCTAGTTTTATATTTATGCAATTTGAAATAATGCCTAATTATTATATTTGTGCGGAAACATTGGTTACATAGTGAACATGTTCGGGAAACTCATTGAGATTTCCCCTTGCAGATAAAGCGAAAACAAACACGAATCGTTCTCAATCTGGAAAGGGGAAGAAATCATCAGTGCGGGCACAACTAGAAGAGCGAACTGTTAAAACTGTGGAACAGTTGAAAAGAATTAAAAAAATATCATCCCAAGCAGATACAGAGAACATTTTAGATATTCTAGATAATATCACTATGCAATTTCCTACATCCAACAACGTTCAAAAACTTATGCTTTTGGATTCAACTTCTTACAAGAGTTTCACAGAAAATTACTTTAGCGTGTTGTTAACTGAACTGATAAATTTATTTGATCATAGTTTTCCGTTTCAAAATGGTAACATGTACGAGAGTGTGGCCAATATTTTTACTATCGAAGATGCAAATTTTTTTGAAATTACATTGCAAATTCTACGAGAAAGGATTAAGAGTGATTTGAAAACCAATAATGTTATTCGTTGTCTGGAAATTTTATTACGATCAGATGGTTTATTTATAGATTTGGTAATGAACAGTTACAAATTTCTTAATCAGCACTCGTGGCATATCATTGTAAATATATTGATTTCATTACCAAATCGAATTGCTAATGTTTTAGAAAGAAATATCCCACATTTTTTTGTCAATAAGAACTATTCTTATTGGCTTATATATAATTTGTTGAAAACCATTGAATTTATTACTTTGGTTGTTCTTCGAGAGCCCATGTTTATTAAAAATTTCAATTTAGGAAATTTGGCTTATTTTTTAAACAAAATTGCCATTCATTTTAATGCCAAAACCAATTGTGATGGATTAAATTATTTTGTGGATGTTGTTGCCCAATTAACCAATAAACGGTCAGAAAAATGCGATATATATAAACAAATATTTACTGGAATATTTGAACATCTTGATAAAGCTGGTGTTGAAGTTCTTGGTAAACTCTTTCTAATTAGTGTGGACCCAAACAGATATTTTATTAAAAACATTTTAGCGAAAAAGCTTATTAGTAATGAAAATTGGAAATATACTTTATGTACAAAAATTCCGTTACTTACATACTTTGAGGCAAATCACGAAAATTTGGTACCCAATTTGGTTATATATCTTGATAGCACATCTCATAACTACTTAGGGGTTTTACTTTTAAATCTACTTCGAGTTTGGGCGGACAAATCCTCTATTAAGCACACTAGTGTCGAACACCACTTACTTATATCAAAGTACATTGTTTCCCTCGTTAATTGCGGAAATTTAATTGGGTTTACCGATTCTGAACGTAGACAAATCAAAGAAAAATTATATCAAGGATTGCCAGTACATTTGGAAAGTTCGGTATCGGTACTACGATATTCTGGAATGAAAACGGGGGAATATATTATTAACTCCCTGTTAAAGGAAAATGACACACATAATGAAAATGAATTAAAATTTGAATATGACAATTTAAAACCAGATTGCCTTAAAGCTGTCCAGGATTTACAATATTTTATTGATTTAGACTTTACATCGCTATATAAAAATAAAATGGAGTTTGAAAATAATATTCAAGAAATGTTAACAGTTCTGGCTAATAAAAGTGATTCAGAAAAGGAATATGTTCCACCTACAAGAATATTCCGAGTGAGAACAAAACAGGAGGAAAAAGAAAATGAAGTGATATTAGCAGAACCAGTTGAAGTAAAATCTTATGGTATTACTATCATAGACGACAATCTTCAACTGGATTCTGATGACGATTTTGAACCTTACGATTTATCGAATGATGTTACGGTCTCAAATAAATACCCACCTGCCTATCTTAGGGATCTTCGGGACAACCTTTTAGAAGCTGAAGATCCGGAAATATTTAGTTTAAGTCTTGAAAATGCGGAATCTCTAATCAATCAACAACTGCCTAATGATGATATAAAAATAGGATTAGAAATATTGGAAATACTTATAAGTTTGGATTGCAAATATCATGTAAATAACTTTGATCAATTGGTGTTTCATAGTTGTGTTGCAATTACATGTGTCTATCCTGCGGTATATGCTGAATATTTATCTAAGCAAATTCATTCAGAAATTGGAAAGTATTCGTTGGTTCACAGAATCTTAATGCTTGATATTTTACGGCAAGCAGCAAAGTGTTTATCTGATATAAAACCTGAGACGGAAAAACAAAAACCTGTAAGTAAAAATAAATTAAATGAAAAAGCAGCAAGTGCATCAGAAATTATACGAAAACGATTGGAGAGTAAAACCAGATATTTTCATAACCACAAAATCGTTAGAATAGAACAAAAGAATATATTTTCAGATGTTGCTGGATATTTCTTCTTCCCATTACTTTATGGGTATAACCAAAATAAGTTATTATCACAGCAAATTATAAAAGATAATGACGATTTTTTATTGTTAATTCATTTTATAGAAACCTTGGCTATTATTATGTTATGTTCACAAAACTGTAACATAGTTCCAAGAATGGCAAAAGAAAGTTTAAATTTTTCTTGGTTCATAAAATATCACAAAGATACTAAAGTAAAAATAGCAGTACTACATCTCATAGGTTCAGTCGTGACGGTTGTACCGCAATTCATGTTATTAAACGATTTTATGAACGAATTGTTCGAAATAAGACTCTGGCTGGCAGAATTGTTAAATCCGAATGGTGATCCAAATCTAGAAGTAAGACATTTGGCTTCCTGTACTATAGCTGCTATTGAAAATATTCTGAAAAGTGACTCCGATGAATAATAGTAACATAGTAATAATATATACCTTAGATTTAATTTTCTTTGAAAGTATGTTTGAGAATGCTGTATGTGTTCTATAGAACACATACAACATACACAGTGCGTCCATTAAGTATCAGTACTGGTCCGGAAAAATGTGACTCTCGCTTCGATACATTTGTTACATCGATTCAATAGTGATTCAAATGCGTGCTCCAGCTCATTTTATGGAATAGCCTCCAAAGCATGCGTCGAAGCTGTTTGGATGGTCTGAATGTCTTCAATAAAACATCCTTTTAACTTTGAGAACAAGAAGTCACAATGGGGCTGAATCTGGTGAATACGGTGGGTGGTTGATCACACAGACTTGGTTTTGGGCCAATAGACGCACAATTAACTATGTGAAAGGAGTTTTTCGTGTTTTTTTTTACCGGTAATGGGTTTTTCGACTTCCATTCCGCACTTTGGCGCTTAGTTTCTGAATCGTATTGAAAGCACCATGTTTCATCCCCCTTGTGAAGAATGAGTCGTATCATTTCTTTGCTGATATTCAAAGTCTCTTCCATCATTTTTAGTAAAGTATTGCTATCATTTGCTACAAAATTACGAACTTTTTCGATCATTTCGGGAGTGCGAGCTGAAATTGGTCTCCCGTCACGTTTGTCCTCCTCTAGCGACACTCCTCCATTCAAAAAAACACAGAAAAACATTTGTTCTGCTAAAACAATCATCGCCGTACACTTGCTGCATCAACCGGAATGTTTCCGACGCAGTTTTACCGAGTTCTTTCTCCACTTCTTTGTTCCATGATTTTATTTGTACATCAAACTTTTTTGGCTTGTAAACAAGACGTCATAGAATCAACAAATGTCAACCGATCGTGGTAAAGTAGGTTTCGTTAGGTCCAGGAATGTTCAAGCTTTGAAACGAAGCCGCTCGTCAATATATGGCGGGACTGGGTGCTCAGATATATCTTAAGTACTGATACTTAATCAACGCACTGTGTATATATTTTTATATATATATAAATGTAAGTGGTTCTGAAAGAAAAATATTGAACAAAAAGAGTTAATTTTTTTCAATATAAACCCAAAATATAGGATTTTGCTATCTATGATACTATTTATATTTATGACTGTATTTTTTTTTTTAATAAACAAGAAAATATTTAACCAATTTTTCATTTTTTAATTTATTTACATGAAGTATCATTATAAATTGTGAAGGCAAACATTTATAAAACATACATACCAACATACACGGCTGTGAAAAAATATAAACTCGAAGGAATATTTTGAAATTTATTTTTTATTAACGTAAATAACGATATTAACAAGTACAAGTAAGAAGTAAAACGAATATGGAACTGGAATATGAAACTAATATGGAAAACTAATATAAAACTTACTTTTTCATTAGGAATAACACTAGTTATTCCAAATGAAAAATTAAAAAATTGCGATGCCAAAAATGATAAACTCATTATTTTAAAGTTGCTTCGAATATCATTTCTCCTCCGTTGTTTGAATTTCTGGTCTCTGGGCATCGTAAACATCTCTGGTTAAATTTCCCCATAAACCCATAATTAGAAGTCCCCATAATTTCTGAATTGGATTAAGGTCACGACTGAATGGAGACAGCACAAACCTTTAATCCCAAATTCTATAAACCAATTTTTTTTTTGTCCAAAAAACCAAACTTTAATATCTACTCTAACACCTCTTCTTATGCTGTGGTTGTCTTTATTTTTAAATTCAGGTTGCTTTTATAGTACCTAGTTAGATTAGCTCATTTGCGAATTAAGCTAGGGTCACATATTAAATCTTCTAATTGTTGGGGCAGATGAAGTTCCGGTTTTTGACATTTCCCGCCAAAATTCCCGCTTCGCACTCCCGAAAATTGCTGAAGCCATCCAGATCTCGTGATTTTTACATAAGTTTCAGGACCTGCGTTTAGAAACATTTTTACCTTGAGAGTGTTGCAGTTTTTAGAAATTGCTCTCTGAATCTTTCCGGCTCTTCTTAAATCTAGAATCCTTATTGCTCCATTTGAATTAACCGTTTTCCTGTGGGCATCGTCACAATGAAAAAGAAAGTTACAAAACACTAGCAAGCTTAAAATAAGTGATTCACACTTGGCAGAATAGTAATATTGTATAATGAGGTCGCCAAATAATTGGATCGAATAAGGAAATAATTCCTTTAGAGTTTATATTTATTCACAACGTAAACATACAGTTTGTTATTATTTACATTCTTCATCCTTATTGTCATTATCCTTTCATAAATGATTCTTTCTGATACACATAGGAAGGAAGCTCAAGATCATTTAAAAATAGTTAATCGAATAACAACAATTTGGTTATGAATTTATGTTTTTCCAAACATCCAGAAAGTCCAAAAGTTTAGTATATTCAATCATTTCACTTTTTTATTGATATTAAGGTTTTTCTTTTACGTAATCATTTTATTACAACTCTTACTGGTACCAAATAAAACTCTACACCAAATGACTAATGTGTAAAATAGATTTATTATTTTTAAGTCAAAATATTACAAAGTACTAGGGGAATTTGCTGGTCCCCATAACTTGGTTATTCCATCCTCTTTAAGAAAATTTTATACTGCTGCTATTCGATGAGGAGGTGCGTTGTCATCCATGAAATCCGTCGCCCACTGCGTCTCGGAACAGACATACAGCACCAGTGACTCTTCTCTCCAGGACCAGTAGATTTGTCCATGTAGTTGAGCTGTTTCTAGTCGGACTTGTCGACCCGTAGCTCTCCAAACTAATTTTCTTCGTGAATCAAAAACAAGCCAAATCCCGTCTCATCGGAAAACATCACGTTATTGCAGTTAGGTTTATGATCCACCATTTCCCGAGCCTATTGCAATCTTACATTTTTTTGTTGAAGGGTTAGTTTGGGAAACCGTAAAGATCTTCTGCTATGCAATTTACCGCTTTTAGTCTGCGTGTTATCGTTTGTCGTGAAACATTTACCCGTTCAAGCCTAACAAGCTCCCTTGATATATCGCTTGTGGATTTCAGATGATTTCTTCGAGCTAGCATTGATATCTGCCGGTCTTATGCAGCTGTTGTTGTACCTCATGTTGTACCTCATTTTCTACCACTTCTGGGGCGACCCTTTACGTCATCTGTCTTTTGGAATTTTTTATGAATTTTCGATACAGCACTTTGGAAAACACCTACAATTTTCGCGATATCACTTTGATCAAAGCTTTGTTGCAACAAAGCAATTAGTCTTGATCTGTTAAAATGAGATATCATGTTTCTAAATATTTTTAAACGGATTGATTGAAAATTGAAAATGAACTGAAATAATGTGTAAATACCAATATCAACGGAATGGGCAAAAATCGAAAAACCTGTATTATCAGCAAAACAATGCTTTTGTTATTTCCATTTAAAAACGGTCTAAAATAAATATCCATCACAATTTTTAGAGTATCATAGGCGTAGGTATCCTATTTTTAAATATTCTAAACTTTTGGACATATGTGTATATATTAAGATCAAAAACTTACTTCGTTTTTTTAACTTAACTTTTTTGTTAGTATGTTTTTATTATTAATGAGGTGCTTAAAATTGTTTCTACGTTTTTAATTTTTTCTACTTTTTAAATATCGTTTTATTTTTTTTAGCCGTCTTCATCAATTCTCGGGGACATTCCTTCTAAATCTTCATTTTCTTTACTTTCATAATGTTCAGCATCGTCAGTCTGTGCTAGCTTCTCCTGATCTGTAGACATTTCTGTTGTAAAGGGTCTTTCAAACTGAGCGGTTTTTTAAATTCTTGAATAAAGCACAGAATTTGCGTCGATTAAAAAACTTTTTATTGATAATTGAAGCGTATTGTATGACATTTAAACATGAAAGTGGCCATCTCTTGCAGCTCCAGATGTCCAATCTTTTGCCAAAATTTTGGATGACACTTTGGCATAACTGTGGCTGTATCTCAACAACAATGACTCGAATAATTACATCCTTTAGGTCAGGAATCGACTGTGGATTGTTCTTATAGACCTGGTTTTTTCTCTCAATAAATCAATTGTTTCATTAGCAAAGTGAGGTATAGCGCCATGCTGTTGGAACCGCAAAAATCCAATTATCATCTCACGATATCGACCACTATTCACAGTTACAGCTTCATCAGCAGCATTCTGAAAGAAACATGGCCAAATTAGCCAAACATGGCCACACCCGTTTAGGTTGTTAAGATTTCTTATGATCAATCGTGGATTTTCCTCACCCCAAATGCAGCAATTTTGTTAATTAACATAGCCACCAATTTCAAAATGTGCTTCATCCGAAAAGATGATTTTTTAAGAAAAATCATCTGTTTATTCTTTGATCCAATTGGCGTTTTGAATGATCCAGTGGTTTTAGCTCCTGTGTTATTTGAACGTTATATACCTTCACAGCTAAATCTTTTCCTAAAATACGCCATATTGTGGAGTCACTGAGTCGATTGTTGTGAACGTCGATTAATGGAAATTTCTGGGTCTTCAGCAACACTTTCACGTACCAAATCACTATGCTCTTTTGGACGACCACTACGACTATATATTGCTCTTCTTTTATCTCCCACCGAACCAGTTTCTTGCAATTTTTAAACAATTGTATTGATAGTGGTTTCAGATGATAGACGATTGTGCAAACCATAAATATCATGTAATTTTCTAAAAACATTTTCATAAAATATTTTAACAATTTAAATACGTTGTACTGCGTTCGTCGACTCCATTTTTATAAATGTTATACTTCTGAAATGAGACTAGACCTCGGCAAATTTACAACGCCATCTGTGTTTTATTCAAGAATTTAAAAAACCGCTCAATTTGAAAGAGCTCTTAGTGAGATCATTATTCAATAAAATTATCTATTGTAGTCGAATTTAATAACATTAGGTCTCAATTGTTTTTTATTAATCACATATTCAGAGGTTACAGTGAGTTTATTCGCCTTATAGGCATCTTGTTAGGGTAAAAGGTACCATAGTCATCACTAAATTCAGTTAGTGAAGGCTATGCGCATTTTATGCAATTTTTAATATTTTTTTTTTTGTTAAGCCTCTTGCCGTGCTTTTAAAGCAAATTCGATACTACATATTCATTGTTATTAATGTACCATGTTCAATACACTTAAGGTGACTAATTAGAAGCAATGGTCGATGAGTTTTTAAAGTGTCAGTAATACCTTTGGCCATTGGTTACGAAGCAGACGTAATGGCAATAAAAATTCCAGTGTCATGTTTTTCAAATTTTAAAAACGTAGGAGATTTAAATAACCAATAAAATGCGGCTATTTGGCTTTGACAATGAGAAACTTGCATGATTTTTTTAAAATTTTAATCGTTAAATTGGATAAAAATATACAACATATTTAAATGTTTCATCGAAAATCGATTTAGTTTTTTAAAATTTTAATCCTTACACTACCGAACCATTGTTTGTCGAAAATTCGAATATTTGGCTAATCAATCAAGGCCAAAGTATAGTTGGAAAAATATGAACAAAAATTCATTGAACCGTATAAATGTGGAAAAGCGGAAAGTTAAAAAAGCTACAAAACATTATAATTAGTAAATTTATGAATGGTATGGGCTAAAGCAATCAGTGCACAGCGGAATGTCACATGATGAACAAATGTATCTTGTTCTTTTATATTTTTTCCAGTCCACATTTTGTGCAACGTCATCTGCCAGATGCTCGGACTGGCATATGGTCTCCAATATTTAGTAAAGCTTGGCTCTCTTTGATCGAGGACCGCTTGATCCACCAATCTTCCTCGTTACCTGTCTGTGGTCCAGTCAAAACCGTTTTTTCAGCGAGATTGACAAGAAAGTTAAGAAACTTTCCGCAAAAAAAAAATTAAAACAATATATTATTCAAAAAATAATATAAAACACAAAAACAATGAAAACTAAATGATAAAATCAGAATGAAGGCCGCCCAAGGTCCACAGATGCTTTTACGTCATTATATAGACCCTACACAACCATTGGAACGAAGAACCATAAGAAGCCAGTTTCAAGCAACTGTTGTCCCACTGGAGCTGATTGTATAATCTGTGGGATGCATTGTCCCGTTGATAATGTAAAAGTTAAATCAAAAATACATTTTTTAAACAATTTGACGACCTTGAATGACGTCACAACACCGGTCCATTGTGACACCGCTTAGTCCTGAATAACTTAAATAAGCTTTAAATAACAAAACATCTGCATATATTATGGAGTATATAAAACACGGTTAAATTAAATCACGAACTTTCTTAAATTAACACATTATAAATAATTCTTGATAATTTCTGACATAAAAGGTTATGTTTATATGTTTATGTCTCGACTCAGCAGCGATTGATATGCCATGTGTCGGGTATAATGTATGTCGAGCGGTGTTGTGACGTCACAAAATAAAACATTCATTTTTAATTTTATAGATAAACTAATGAATAATTATAAAAAAAAATATGTTATATATTTTGTTTATTTCAAAAATCTTTCCAAGCCCAAGTCCCAAGATATTCATTTACTTTCGAAAATGGGTTATTTGGGTTATCTATGCCCATTTTGTTTGCCAAGTAATCATTGGCAACTTTTATACGTCTTTTAAAAAATCTGGAACTATTAAATTTACCAGTAACCAGAAGATTGCGTCTGCTTAATGAGCGAAACCAATTTAAATTTAACCCAATCAGTCGCGTTGTTATACTCATTATTGCTCACATTTGTAGATTCTCCGAGGATATTACTAACACTTAAATTGAAGAACGAGGCCTTATTGAATTAGTCACGATTCTTTAGTACGTAAACTATTGTACTAACGCCTCATCATTATTCTTATGTATTGTATTTTTTTTTATTTTCCTGGAATTGTCGCGGGACTGCAAAATTTTGTTTGTTTTTCATTGTTGTAGAAACTGTAGCCATTTTTCAAAAATCTAGATTTGCAATTGTCTGCGTGCTTAACACCTTTTTCATTAATTATAGAAGATACTATATAGAAGACTTTCTCACCGTCTTACTGGAGCAGATTTCTACTAGTTTATCCATCTTTTAAGAACAAAACTTAAAAATTGGCCAAAGACTACGAATATCATTACGCAAGTTCAACACAAACACACGACGTGTATTAAATCAGAAAATATAAAGAGCTAATACATTTTCGGGGCAAAGCGACTTCTTACCACCACAGAAATTTATTTTAAGGAATACCAGGCGATTATGGTTAAAACAAAAAGCAGCGCCGTGTATCATCATTATACCAAGCCAAAGACGGCCGCTTAGGCTGAGACCATACGTCGGCAATGGATTAATAGAGGGTATGTTAAAAACAAATCGTTGCTTAGTGTGGAACAGGAATGTTGGTACTTTATATCAGAACTATGTAATAAGTAAAATGTTATAAAAATACTATTGAATACTTAATCAACTATTAATTATACCGGGAAAAACAAGACATTTTAACATTTCTAATAAACAATAGTGATACACAAGAATATGTTTTATATGTTCATCTAAAAGGTAATTCAGTATGGAAAGTAAGATAGATGAGAAAATAAAGTGGTGTTTCAGACCCACTAAAGTAAAAATTATACCATTATAGTAGTATGAATATTTTGCTAATGAATATTTTTCTAGTGGGTAGGATATCACCAAGATACAAAAATTATAACAGTATTATTAATTCGTTTATGACGGCTGTATCACAATTTATTTTTTGAAACGATTTTTTTTATGAAATAACAATAAAGATACTACTTGATTTAATTTTGCTTTAAAGTATATTTTCGTATTTTTGTCTGTTTATTTTGATGTTTAGTTACCGTATCTAAAATAACTCGATATTCTATGTATACTTTTTTCGAAAATTAAATTAGCTTAACATTTTTCATGTTAATATTCTCATCAATAACATGAGTATAAGTTGTAAATCAAGAATTTTCAAAATTCTATTTCCTACGAGTAAAAAAGGTAAAGTGTTAGGGTTAGAGGCGCATCAGCAACTAGGCTATTTAGCGACTGGACCTACAGCTTAACGTGGGTTCCGAACCACGGTCATCAACTTCCGACACCCCTCGGGCTATAAACCCTTGGTTATGTGCCTACCCATAAGTCTATCTGGAAACATACCGACTGGCGAGTAACCAACGTAGAACACTTCTCAGAAGGCATCCGGCCTTACCCAGCCTTTAACTGGCATGGCTGAGGGGTAATTCGAAGTCGGATTTTACACTCTTGTCTAGAAACAATCACAAACGTTTAGGAAGTAAACAGACAGAAAAAAGAAAGAATAACAACCATCCGAGCGCTGGAATCGAACCAACTACCGCTCCAGTGCGGTTTCGGCACAGCAGCCGCAGGCCGCTGCTCCAACGCGACCGGCTCCTACGAGTATATACGTATATAGTTTTATAATGTATAATTATATTTTTTTTAAATACATTTTATAAATCTCACTGATTTTTTTTAATAATTACGTTGGTTAAAATTTTATACGTTTCCATTTAGTAACGCCAATATATATGTATGTTATTTCATTTATTAAATACCTGCAAGAAAAACGCAAACTAAATTTGAAACTTTAGCTTATAAAAACCCTGATTAAAATTTCTATTCTATTCTATTCATTATCATACCATCAATCAATCAAAACTGTTAGACTTCTTTGTTTAAGCAATTATATTTTGACCGCTTAAAGTAGCTATGTTATTTTTCATGTGTATAATGTTTCTAAGTACGAGGCCAACCCGTAATATAAATGTGATTTAAATCTATAACTGATTGTACTAAACGAAATAAACATTCTTGCAAAATTTATGATTTTTAACTAGAGCATGCCTAATTATCAAATAATTTAGTAGAACTTTATTTTGGTTCTGTTTATGCAGTTTACACAAAAGTTCTTATGAGAAAAAAACTAACAATATGATTTATCAATTCTTCTATTGGAACCTTTGGTGTAAAACACTAAACTTAAAGAGATTTACCACTAAACACAAACTGACTTTTTTTAACTTCTCGACACACGTTTCCCTAATCATGTTAGCATCATCAAGAGATGATTTAATCTCATAAAACTTGAAGAGATTTACCACTAAGCACCAAATCATCTCTTGATGATGCTAACATGGTTAGCGAAACGTGCGTCGAGAAGTTCAAAAAGTTATTTGGTGTTTAGTGGTAAATCTCTTCAAGTTTAATATGGTTTATAGTGAGATCCCAATAAACTTATTCGTATTCCATCCAAGCTGTTGAGTAAAAGTGGAAGTGAAAGATTTTACTGAGGCTTTCAGTTGGTAGCCTTTCCTTTAGTTTCCCGTAATTTTTGGACGAACCGAAGTAGAAACAAATGTGTAGATAGAAGCGTTGAAACTGTATTTGTTGATTTTGTTATATTTATTTTGGCACAGTGAATGAGCTAGTACTGTACCTTCTAATTTTGCCATTTAACTTTTTAACGTTATAAAATACGCTTCCCAACGCAAAAGAATTGCATATGGCATTCTTCCTAGGGGCAATTCAGTGGCATTTTAATCTAAAAGGTATACAACTTTGCTCCCCCGGTTTTTTTTTCAAAATACAAGGCTTTATTGTAAAAAATTGGTTATACTTTAATGATTAAAAGTTCGCCACTATGTCGCCATCGTTGGCCACTACGTTCTCCCATCTTTTCGGCAGCATTCGAATCCCGCATTGAAAAAACTGGTCATCTTTTGAAACGAGCCACGAATCGATCCAGTTTTTGACTTCTTCATAACACCGGAAGTTCGGGTCAGCCAGGCCGTGTGCTACCGATCGAAATAGTTGATAGTCAGAGGGAGCAACCGGAGCGAGAATCCGACAGGTGGGGTAGGACTTCCCATTTCAACGTTTCCAAATATGTTTTGACCACTTTCGCAACGGTCGTTTATCTTTCAATAGTTGGCTCAAACGCATCAATTGCATTAGATAACGATCCCCTGTGATTATTTCAGATGGTTTTAACAGCTCATAATACACTACACCGAGCTGGTCCCACCAAATACAGAGCGTGACTGAGATATGCCCATGATTTTCGACGCTTGGAGTTATCGTAATAAACCCATTATTTCGTCCCGTCACAATGCGATGCAGAAATCCCTTCCGTTTTTGCCTTTCAAGCAACTGTTTACAAGCAAACAAACAGCGTTCGACATCTCTCGATTTCAACTCGTATGGCCACATTGATCTTGCCAACTCTTTTTGACTTTGACACGAATCTTAATTAAGCAATGCCTTTAGTTCGTTAACTTGAAAAACTTTCGCTCTTCGACGTGCAAATCACGGCTATTGAAGCGTTGAAACCACTCACGACACGTTCTTTCAATCATAGCAGCCTCATCATAAGTGTCTGAGAGCATTCGGTAAGCCTCAGCCGCAGATTTCTTCATATTAAAGAAATACATTAACACCTCCCGCAAATAACGATAATTTGGCTCATAAACTACCATTTTTAATCGCGAATAACTTTATGATGTATACACAAATCGACTATTGGTGCTATGGGGTTATTTTTACAAGATGCGCAAAGATATTGCATGCCGTCTATGATGTATTTATTTCGAAGACTACTCACCGTTAACGCCATCTACGGAAAACGACAGGTGCAAAGTAGTATACCTATATATTATACCTATAGTTATACAACGCGTAACGCTTTCTTATAAAATAATCATTGTAACAATTCATACAAATTTAGGTGTCCAAAAAGGCAACTATCTGAAATTAGTAGAAACAGTTTTTGGGGGACATCTATACAGTAATATATGTATAGACCTCTTGCCCAATCCAACAAAACTCTACTAAGAACAGTAATGGGATGTAGTAACTAAGTAGTTATCTGCAAAAAGATGATGAAGCAGCTGATTATATAGCTTGACTGTTTGAGGCATTAGGTAATGGAGTAGGTAATTTTAGACGACGTTAGCAAGATACATTCTGACAATTTCAGTTAACAAGGGTCAAGGGCATATCCGTCAAGGGGATAACTTCTAGACAGTGAACATTCCTTTAACGAAAAAAGAACAACTGAATAAACCATCCACCATCCACCTTTTTACTTATAGTGTTGTAATTATTTTTTTATTTTGTTGCATTCCTTCTGTTACTGTAAAGATTAGTTAATATAATTTCCGCCGAATCACGTTTTGTGATCCCTCAATGTTTGTTGATACATAAAGTTATAACACACAAATTAGTTAAATGAAAGAAAATTTATATTATTTCTTGTTTTTACATAATCATTATATATAACTTTTATTACAAATATTTTCGTGGCCGTTTAATATTATTATTTTTTTTATTTATTGGGACTTTCGGTCAGTTAATAAATTTTAATTTTTTTATTGTTTTGTTAACGTTTCGGTTCAATAACGAACCATCTTCAGAACAATTCTACAATAAACCTTATTTTTATAAAAAAACACAAATTCACATTTAAAACCTACCAATATCTAATTAAATTAATTTCCCAATTTTTTTAAATAAGATGTGACATTTTTTTAGTTTTAATTATTATATCTGACTCCGACATATTTAACAAATCTTCCATCTTTAAATTTTTGTTTTTTATAATAACCTAACTGTTTTGGATTTATTATGTGTAATGGTATTAGATGCAAAAATAACAAATTATGAAAATTTATTATTTAATAATGTTATACATATAACTTAAATTATCTGTATCATTTCTGAAATTAATGGTATTATTTGTTTTTTTTTATAAATCATTTCCTTTATATTTCTTCTTTTATATTGATTTTCAAAATGTAGATTTTTTATGTCGTTAAAATTAAAGCTGTGTTCATTATCTATAGCATGTTTTGAAAGGGTTACGTTTGGTTAGAACCAAACCTAGAGGTTTCTAATGCTTTTTTTATGTTCATTGGTTCTTTTTTTTAAATATTGTTTAGTTTGGCCAATATATGAGCTTGGGCAATTTAAGCAATCGATTTTGTAAATTAAATTTATTTGTTCCATTTTGGGTGTTTATGGTTTTAATTTTGAAAATATGTGTTTAGAGTTATTATAGAGTATTTCTGCTATATTTATATTATATGGTTTAAGAACTTTTTTTATTTTATTATTTATTTCTGGTATGTATGGTAAAGGCATGTAATTTTCATTTTTAGGTTTATTTGTTATGCTATTATTGTTGTATATTCTATTTTTAATTACCGGTTCGTAATTTTTTTTTGGGTAGTTAAACATTTACAGTCATCCCTGAAAACGAATTTATTGAAGCCACAAAAATATGTCTAGAATCTACATTTTTTAAATATGATAACCAATTTTACTCATAAAATTACGGTGTAGCAATGGGCTCACCAATATCAGCAACTATTGCTAATCTAGTTATGGAATATGTTGAAACAAAAGTTTATTGATACTCTCGATTTTAAATCTTATTTTTATAAAAGATTTGCAGATGACTGTATACTATGCATACCTAAAAATAAAATTCAATATATCTTAAACAAATTCAATATATTCCATAACAAATTAAAATTTACTCATGAAGAAGAAAAAAATAAAACAATATATTTTTTAGATATTAATATCACGTATGATAAGGATGGCAATATCAAAACAAATTGGTATACAAAACCAATATGGTCTGGAAGATATCTCAATTTTAAATCTTATACACCAAATAAATATAAAAAAAGTGTTATTAATTCTTTAATTGATAGAGCTATTATTTTAACTAATGCAAACAATAGACCAAAATATATAAATAAAATAAAAAAAAACACTTGAAGATAATAACTATCCAAAAAAATTTTACCAACCGGTAATTAAAAATAGAATATACATACAATATATAATAATAATAGCATAACAAATAAACCTAAAAATGGAAATTACATACCTTTACTATACATACCAGAAATAAATAATAAAATAAAAAAAGTTATTTAACCATATAATATAAATATAGCAGAAATACCCAATAACAACACTAAACAAATATTTATAAAATTAAAACCACAAACACCCAAAATGGAACAAATTTAATTTACAAAATTGATTGCCTAAATTGCCCAAGCTCATATATTGGCCAAACTAAACAATATTTAAAAAACAAAATCACTAAACATAAAAAAATCATTAGAACCCTAGAACCAAACGTAACTGTTCTTTCAAAACATGCTATAGATAATGAACACAACTTTAATTTTAACGACATAAAAATTCTCGATTTTGAGAAACAGTATAAAAAAATAAAAAGGAAATGATACAGATAATTTAAGTTGTATATATAATAACATTATTAAATAATAAATTTTCATACATTTTTATTTTTGCATGTAATACCATTACACATAAATCCAAAACACTCCGTTGTAATAAAAAACAAAAATTGAAAAATGGAAGATTTGTTAAATATGTCAGACTCAGATATATGTCAATTAAAAATAAAAAAATGCCATCTTAGTTAAAAAATTTGGGAAATTAATTGTTTAATTAGGTATTGGTAGGTTTTCAAATGTAAACTTGTGTTTTTTATAACAATAAGGTTTATTGTAGAATTGTTCTGAGGATGGTTCGTTATTGAACCGAAACGTTAATAAAACAATAAAAAAATTAAAATTTGTTAACTGACCGAAAGTCCCAATAAATAAAAAAGTAATAATTATATATTACTTTATATATCCTATATAATATCTATAGACCCTGGTAACTTTTTTGATAAAGCAAGAAATTTAAGAGTGCTTGTTAACCCCTTATCGCTAAATTTAGAAACATTATGAAACTTTTAATAGTGTAGCGTAAATTTCAATGTCTACAATAAGTTAAAACGTTTGTATCTGCAATAAATTAAAACTCCTTTGTGAATAATTTTTGTGGCGCATACTTTATCGTTTTGTTTCCGATCACTACACATGTTTACTAAACATATTTTTATTAAGAAAATTGTCCTTAAAATATTAATTTGTAGAAATCATAATTGAAACTATGAACGAACGAACAACAGGTATACAGGTACTTGTGTTAAGGCCTTTACTGATCATGCGTTGCATTGCTTATTTGTTATGGCGCCTGACATTCTAATATATTGTCCGTAACAATAACACCAATCCTCTGTAGATAAATATCGGTAATAAAGAGATCCATTCACCTGGCTCGTTATTATAATAGGACATCAAGACCAAATTGTTTGCCTTTTTCGTTTTAGTAATATAAAACTAATCAATAATCATATTATATGGTAATGTATAATTTTTAGTTATAAGGTTAATCTTTATTTCTAAGTATTTTTTGTAAAATCTACCATTGTTATTAAACCTTTGCAGGAAGTTTGCTTAGTCCAACTACTGTTCAGCCACTACAGCCAATGTCTTCCACTATAAATAACGTTGCTCCTACAAGTTCACTATCTGTTGGTAAAAGCCAGCCGTTGGGTTCCACCTGGGTCAATTCCGGCAATGTAAATATCGATTTGGATAACCTACTGCTGAGCAAACCCAAACCAATACCATCTCCGAGTATGAACCAGTTGGCCAGTAATCCAACATCACCCATCAATCATCCGAAAACGATTGGCAGCATTGCACCCAACTTCGGAACCAATTTGGCTTTTAATAATATGCAAGGACGTATGCCCCAACAACCAACTTCTCAATTTTTTGCTAGTTTTAAATGATCGAGATTGGAAATTAACGAAATCAATATATGTATTAATGATTAGGTCGATACTTACTACAGAGTATTTTTTATTAGATAGTGAAATAGATATGTAAAAAATAACATGTTAAGTATTTTAAATTTATATTTAATGCTCCAAAGAGGTTCTTTTTTCAAAACACATATCATTGGATCATAAACTTCTATTATGTGAAACAGTATCAAATTAGCAGCTATTCAAACATAAATATTAGACTGTCCAAAAGGGTGTTTTGTTTTATACATTTTTTGTGTTGTATATTTTAATAATAGAAACAGTTTTTTTAAAAATATTGCACATAATAGTTTTTTGTAAATATTAAGATAATTTTGTCAATGCTCATTATTTACATTGGGTGCTGGGTAAAAACATTTTAGATATTCATTTGAAATTTTGAGTTGATTGTAGCTTTCATTTCAAAATGGCAATTGTACAAATAAAGCAGGATAATTTCCAGTAACTTCCTGTAATTAAGTGGAGACATTATAGCAATATTAAACAACATTCATAGGTAACTCTTGTTAAGTTTTTATTACATTGAATAAAACTATATTTCTAAATTTAATTGTTGTTGAATTTCCCATCCCGATCTCTTAGATATATTGAAAAATATAATTTCTATTTACATTTTACATAGTTTACTACTTTCAACATTTCATGTTGGAATTTGAAAGTGTAACAAGTTTTTCAGCATCAATTGGGGTTTTGACATTTTTTTGGTCATAAATGGAAAGATCATATATAAGTTTTATAACAAAACTATTTTTATTTTTTCCTTATAATAAAAAAAGATCAAAAAAATTAAATTGAAAATAAATTTTCACCTCTATTACCGATGACTCGCAGAGAGATTCCGAAAAAAACCGAGCGCGTGTGACGCCACAATGTTTATTTCCCCCTCTACATTAGAGACAGATTTTCATTAATAATTATGGTAACTGTATAAGCTTTACTCAGAACTTTATGTTCTGGAAATACACGTCCTTTCACCTTGCAAATACAATTTTTGTGGTTACATTGAACATAACCTATAGCCTCGTCACCGTAACTTTCACGTGACCCCCTACACAATTTAACATATTAATTTAATTATATTTAATAAATATAATTTAATTATATTTATTAAATATAATTAAATAATTTAATTATATTTATTAGAAATATTTTGTTCCTTATTTACATTTACATTATTTTTTAACTCAAATTGATGCTTTAGCACCTCAAACTGCAGCTGAATTAAACCGAATGTCATTTTTGAGAAAATATGTGACCATAAAAATATCCACACGAGGTATATCAGAATTGGCTTTTATGAATTCTTTGTCACACATTATTGAATTAAATTAGTAACCAACAATATTTTTTGCACTAAACTTCAATAATGTTGACAGTATATACACAGGTAAAGCCGTTGCAGTACTTACGTGAAAACACTTTAACATAATGACGTCACAAACATGGCCACCAATCGTGGCGCTTTCATAGTCACGTGATTTTATTTTAAATTTTAATTCATTTATAATTGCAAACGATTTTTTAAAAGTTTTTCGCATCAATTATCCATCATAGTCCATCCTAGAAGTGGCTTTTAAGTTGGTATATATCACAAATGTTCATCATAATTCTATAAAATATTCCTTTAGTATCGTCACATTTCTATCGTCTAGATACTAACAAGTAATGTGCTGAATATTTGTTACTAAGATAATTGTTACCTGTTGAATATAAACATATTTTAAATATCACTCGACATTTTAATATTTTCTTAATTTTAACCTATTTATTTCATGTGAAAGGTTCGGTAATTTTTTAGCTTGATCGCTGATTGCTATTGGTGAGTTGTTTCAAAATTAGTATTTATTATAAATATATATACAATTGGAAAGTTTTCAAATCAAGTTTCGTTACGTTTATACTGTCATGATACATTTTAAGGACTGTTCAAATAATGTAACGTAAAACGTATTTAGTCTAAAACTCGAGACTAACTATATAAATATTTTCTTTTTACTTTGCGGTTCTAACAGTCTATGCTACGGAAAACAGGCGTTTTTGAATCATATTAGACAGATTGAGCCTGATACAAGAGAAACATTAATGAAGAGTAAATTACCCGGTACGCAAGAACCCCGTAGACAAAGGCGAGAGTTATTGAGAAAAAAAATTGTTTTGGAGGTACTTCAAGCAATGTGTACATGAAGGAAAGGCACGAACGTCGGCCGCGGTATCAAAAGCGTTGGCATGGTGATAAAATATACAAAGGTTTGTTCAGTGTGGAAGTTTGTATTTTGTACATTATTTCTGTTTTTATATGTTATCAGGCAAGAGTGTAAAATCCAACCACCAGCCTCTGAACGTCACGCCAGTAATTAAGCTAGATAAAACCAGATAACGTCTGCGTTGGTTACTCGCCAGTTGGTAAGCTATTCGAGAAACAAAGTTTAAAGTAGTGATGTGAGAATACGTATCCAAAATATCCGCGAATTCGATTAAAAGGATCCGTATATTCCGGAATCAATCTATAAATTCGAATACGGATTCGGAACCAAGATACCGAAACCGAACGCAGAACGGCCACCAGTGGGGGTTAATCTATTATTCTTTTTCTTATTTATGATCTATGCGGCCGGCGATGTTTTGTCTTTGTTTGTTTTTTAGGTTGCGTAGCGTGCTGTCATTTTTTATCATTGTATCCTCTTGTCGGTACGCGTAAGCATATAAATAATACTACTATATTGCTAGCAAGCTCCGGAGATCGGCGAAATCATTACGGTGCAGACATAAGCATCTGTTTCTCTCACTACTACTTTGAGTCTTATGCGCATGTCCGAAAATTGAGTATGCTTATAGACGTGCGTCAGTTTGCATATTTTTATGTTTTTGTGTTACATTTATTTATCGCGACATTTGCGCAAAACGGGCCGAGTAGTAGAAAAAGACCTAGAAGCTGCTGTCTCACTTAGTCCGTGACACCTCCACTTTATTACACACTTACAGATATTAGTAATATAGTAGTATTATATATATGCTCGTAACAGTTCGGTTTATAATTAAACTAAACTAAAAACTAAAATAATTTTTA
The DNA here is from genome assembly GCA_031761425.1 of Cosmopolites sordidus. Taxonomy (NCBI): domain Eukaryota; kingdom Metazoa; phylum Arthropoda; class Insecta; order Coleoptera; family Curculionidae; genus Cosmopolites; species Cosmopolites sordidus. The sequence continues at coordinate 192,420 of JARFXV010001726.1, read as the reverse complement.
GTGTAAGTCTATGTCAGTAGCGTAACGTAATGAGTAAAATTGAGTTTATCTAATAATTTTAGTATGGCTCCTACACAAAAATCGATTGTTTGGTCATTTTTTGAAAAATCGCCAGATAAACTTTTTGCTGTGTGTAAAATATGTAAACATAAATTAAGGTACTTTACCAGCACAGGATATATTAAACTACACATTACAAGAAAACGTCCAATCCAGTATAACTAACATCTGAGGAAATAACATCCCTCGGAAAACGCTAATCTGATTCAGGAAACACTAAGCCAGAATACACCTCAAAGTCACGAATCGAATCGAATGTTCCCACACTTGCAAATGAAGTTGAAATATTACCAGCTTCTAGTAATTCATCAATCAATGATGATATGCTTTTCCGATTGACTACTTCCGGAGTTTCGACTTCTTAAGATCAAATTGCAAAACACAGGCGTCAACTTAAGCTATTCGGTGGAAAGAACTCAAATGTATTGTTAGATCAGAAAACAATATGCGATTTAAGCCTTTTAAAGTTAATCGTGAAAGATTTTCAACCTCTGTCTATTATAGAAAATTCAGGATTTTTGGAATATAGCAAAACATTAAATCCGGCCTATCAGGTTCCTAGTAGAAATAGATTGACGAGCTGCCAACAAAATATTTAGAAGTTGCAAAATTAAAATCTATACTGCGTGAAGTAAAATACGTCTCATTAACTACATATATTTGGCAGTCAGATAGCAACATATCATATCTATCATTAACTTGTCATTTTGTGCATATGACATTACATTCACGAGTATTAAGTGTAAAAGAAATTACTTCTGTTCATCACACTGGACAAAGTATTGCCGCTGATATATCCGCCATTTTAGCAGAATGGGATCTTGATGCCAAAATTGTTTCGGACGTCACGGCGTCAATATAAAAAATGCCATTACAGTAAATTTACGCAAATATTATCATCTATGTGTTGCACATACATTGAATCTAATATCCAAAGAGGCCTTAAACGAAAATCCAGATTTGAAATCATTAATAACAAAATGCAAAAACCTAATGACCTATTTTAAACACAGTGCCTCAGCTACTGGAAAATTGAAAAAAATGTCAAAAAATATGGGCGAGTCTATTAAAATCAAACAAGTCGTAGATACAAGATGGAATTCAATACTAATAATGTTGGAAAGGCTTTTATTAATAAAAAAAAATCCTTTATCCGTGGCAGACGCTTCAGAATGGAATATAATATCAGAATGTGTGCCACTATTAAAAACGCTAGAATTAATGATAACTGAACTATCGGGGGAAAAGTATGTTACAATGTCCACAGTTATACCATTAATTAGAGGACTGCAGCTTAATGTACGGAATTTGACACCAGAAACAGACATGGGTATATGGTTACAATCCAAACTATTGCGCAACAAAACAAAAAATGCGCAAATGTGGTTATTGGATGAAATTGCTGCCAAAGTTTTCATTTCAAATGCAATAACTGAAACCAACTTCGTGGAATATAGTTCTAAGAATTCTGGACCATCAGAGAATTCCGAATCTAGCAGTAAATTGTCAATATGGTCGTATTTTAAAGAAAAGGTGAAAGCTATTAAACCAAACACTACATCCGCGACGACTGCCAGCCTCTCCGTTCGACAATATCTCGAACTTCCCCATTGCAATCTCGCAAGTAATCCAATGGAGTTTTGGAAAAGGCATAAAGTTATGATGGCCGAATTATGGGAATTATATGAAAAGTATGCTTGTGTACCCGCTACGTCAGTGTCAAACGAAAGACTATTCTCTAAAGCTGGTCAACTAGCAAATCTTAGGCGAAAAAGACTATCTCCAAAAAATGTGCATATGATTTTATTTTTGAATAGCTATTTATAAGTTAGTTTTTGTTATTAATATTTATATTTTCTAGTTATTTGTTCTACTTATGTAACTTAATTGTATATTGTTTTACTATTCAACTAAAGACTGGTATATTCATTTTATTTTTGCTATTCTCATCAAACTAAAGAGGAAGATTTTATTTTTTATTTAATTGTTATAACCTAAAAATATCTTATATAACTGTTTTTGCTATTTAACTAAATAGTATATTTAGTTCATATTTCTTATCTTTAAACTATATTTTGTATTTTTTTTAATAAAAATTGTTATTTTTATAGAATGTATATACTCTTCAGTAATTCAGAGAATATAAGTATTTTATTTTTCATACTGGTTATAGAATGCCTATGGTGTGGGAAGATACGGTATGTAACGAGTGCGAATTCGTAACGCCACAGTCACCAACGGAATATTTGAACACGTATCTGTATCCCTTTTTACAGTTGCCTAGCCTATTTATTTAAGATTTAACATATGGATATGTATCCGGATAATAAATACGAATATTATCTTGGTTCCGAATACGTATAATCCGAATATCAAAAGGATCCGAATTTTTACAACACTAGTCTAAAGGTAGACAAGCGGAAAGCCTATCAAAATAAATCGAGGTTAATGGATAATCGATGACCTGATTCAACCGCTAAATAACGCTACTGGTTGACACATCTCTAACTTAAAACAAAGCTTCCAAAGTATGGAAGGGCTGTTTTACACTGAAAAATATTGGAGAGAACGGCGGCGAACTTCCGTAAGCGATTTGAAATTTCGGCAAGGTACAATGATCATCTTTATTTAAACACCATAAAGTGGGATGTAATAACGTTTCTTTTTGTCTCAGGAAATACAAAACTGAGTACTGATTATTTCAAGTACATCGGTTTCCCGTGACCTAACCTTGCATTTTTAATATTAAAAAGATTTAATAGTACAAAATATTTAAACAATACTGAATTAGATTTCTTAATGCTAACTGCTTATATTGGATATTATTTAATGACCTTGAAATTATAATTGTTAAAAACAAATACTGCTGTGTAAGAAACGTATTTGCGTGTTTTTCCATTTTAAGGCATTATTCAAATAAAAAAAACCAAAGTTCAGGGAGGAATGCAGAGTCTTAAGACAAGGGCAGGTCAGGTCGTCAACGATCTCTCGACACCAACGTTTTAAGAGCAGTTGTGGCTGCAGATCCTAGATCAAGTACTATAAAACTTTCAGGGGAATTAGGAATATTCCACACTACCGTTAACTGGCATAGGATCCCGCATGCAATGTTACCGCCGCAAGTCACGCGTAAATACTTCGAAAACTTAAATACTTTTGTTACATCCTAGTAACATTGAATACATATATTTTAGATAACTAGCTAGTTGAAGCTGCATAAAATGAAAGCATGTATGAAAATAGAGATATCTATATCGTAAGCATGTCAGATAATGAGTCCGGTTCGGTAAAATATATATATTGATTATTTAAATGACTTTTATTACACATAGATTCAATATATGTACATTCTAAAAGAAATGTACTATTAACAAAAAGTAATATAAGTAAAAGACGAAAAAAGTTTAGTTTCGAACAAAATATCTTAATATTTTTCTGAATAAATGAATGTGCCTTGAAATTTAGATTAAAAATACTTATACAAAAATATAACGTCAATTAAAATAAAAACCATAATTATATATATATATATATATATATATATATATATATATATATATATATATATATATATATATATATATATATAATATAAAAAATTATCATCTAATTTGTCTCTGAGTGCACCTTAATCTTCTTTTTTTTCTTTTTAGTAGTCTCTTCAGCAACCACATCTGTGCCTAAGAAATTATTAATTGAATAAATCTAATCAAATAATGAGGAAAATAAACTTACCAGTACTATTAGTTTCATCCAAATTATCAACACTGTGCTTCTTTTTCTTCTTCTTTTTTGGTGGCTGTTCGGCTTCTTCATTTTCCTGAATCCCATTACTTTGATTGACTTCACCATCATTCAGTGCTTCAGAAGCTGTTCTCTGAGATGTATAAAAGTTATAATAAATATACAACTTAATAACTATAGATAATTACCTTCTTTTTCTTTTTCTTCCGTTTCTCTGTCGTTGAAATAAACTGCTGGACTTCTTCAATTGCTTCTTTCATTACGTCAATATTTTTCTTAGGTGCCTCACCAGTTTCATAAAATTTTAATCGATCTTCAACCTAAAATATCGAATTTCATGAAAACTCATAATTTTCTAATGTTGACAAATCATCTACTTGTTGCCTCAGTTTTTCTCCAAATATTTGATTGGGAGTTTCAGTGAAACAATCAATTCTGGAAGCGATGGAACATTTATTGGCTAAATAACGGGAAATGCGGCCTTTATTTTTTGTTCCTGCTCTTCCAATAAATGTGGTATGGAACAATAAACCATATTTAGGTGTATTTCCTAAAAAAATACCGATTAGTCCAAAAATACATATTGAGAAAAAAGGAAAAAATTGTCAACAACGGAGACTTTCCGCAAATTAACGTCACTGATATCCACATCGATAATTTTGATTTAAAGAAAATTGTAGCTTAAGCACAATAAATAATATTTGTATTGTATGATGTGTACAATTTTTTTAATTATGTAATTCAGAAATAGATTGATAATTGGATTGTGTCTACTGATAATTTATTATTTCGCTAATGATGAAACTTTTGCCCGAAACATGAAAAATGTTTGTGATGGGGTTGAAATATTTGTATTTTTCAAGCAGAAAAATAGCAAAAACTAATTTAATCACAATAAAATATCACTTAGTACTATACTGTCACATTTTCAAATCGAGAAATCACAGATGCCGAAACATCCATTATGCTTATATACAAGGTTTAAAAAAAACGGAAAACAGGATTTAAAAAAAACACAAGTATTTATTTTTTCGGCAAAAATCACTAATTTTATTCAGAATAGTCTGCTTGCACGCCAATCTGCACGGTCAATTAGGTTGGCGAAAGAATTTTTGAGCTCGGTCAAAGATAGGATTCAGGATGACGTCGACGCCTTTTAAATGGCTTCAATGTCGGCATGATGCTGTCCTTTCATCAGCAAATGAAGCTCTTCGAAGATGTAGAAGACGCAGGAAGCCAAATCAGGCCAGTATGGTGAATGACTGATGCTAAAAATGCCATTTTTGATAAAAAAAAATCTGTGATGGGCGTCAAGCGATGGGATGGCGCATTATCGTGCAATAAGCGCAAGCTGTCTTGTTGACAGTATTGTGGCCGGACACGACGAATACGCGACAACAGGCGCTTCATAACACGAAGATAAAACACAGTATCGATCGTTTGACCGGGTGAAACAGAATTGTGAAAACAGTGAAGCAGAATTCCCTCTGAATTGCTGAAACAAAACATTGTTTCGATTTTTGACTTCTCGAGACGTCTCGAAACACTACGTCTCATAACCAGTAACAATGGAGATGTTCAATTCCATTTCCATGTATAGCAACGAAAATTTTTCGATCCAGGATGTTCGTCGTTTTTGATGCTCTCACGACTTTCTTTGAATTGTGTAAACCACTCATGAACTCTGCCACAAGATAAACAATCGTCGCCATACACTCGCTCAGTAAGACGACCTGACAGACACATACGAGCTATTTGATCTAAAAAGTTCTAGCTTCTTAATAGCTCAGACCTAAATCTGTTACAATATTATATATGCAGCATTATTGAAAGAATCAAAAGTCGAAACATATCAACATGACATCTCCACAGACTGTCATTGAAACAGCATTTGTTACTTTAAAGGTGTGTTAGCGTTTCAGAATTGGAATAATGCTAGTAATTTAAACTGAAGATTTTTAGATGAATTTGTATCAATTTATCAGTTCAACTAATGAATTAGATGGTATAGTTATCATTTGATGCTTTATAACTGCTTCTGCTATAAAAAAAAAGGTTCAAAATGAAGGAATATAGCAACAAGAATATATAGGTATAAACAAAATCGCAGCAAAGATCGCAAGATTTTTCACAAAATAGCAAATAACTTTTTTTGCAGTTATTCGATATTTTCTGTATCAAATTGGCCTAATCAGGAAATGAACAAATTTGAATTTGATGAAATTTTTAATTTGTTGTATTTAATGTTTTTGGAAAATCTTATGAATATTTTGTTATGTAATCATTAAATTTTAAATTAAAGAATGTGTAAATAAATACTGCCTACCTCTTGTTTTCAAAGCTCTAAACAAGGCTTTCTCAGCACCTAAAATTTGTACTGTTGATGCGGGATACTTGGCTAAATTTGTTAAAGATCCAGCATGTGCAATTAGTCTTGCTCCTACTTGTTCACCAATAAGTTGGGCTAAATTTGGTGCCACATCTGACATTTTTGTTTTTAAATACTCCGCTAGCTGTAAAAAATTAATAGATATACCGAAAAAAAGATACAAGTCAAGACACATACCTGTTTTCGATAATCAGATAATGATATAACTCTACTGGCAAACATTTCAATATTCAATAAATCAATTGGACTAATATCCATTCCCATACTTGATCTTGACGCGCTTAGAATAGCTTGCGCCTTTCCAGAATCCATTGTTATTTCTTCCAGGCCTTCCAGTGATTCTTCAGAAAGATCCTTTCGATTTTTTATGAATTTTGCCAATCGAGCGAAAGTGTAGTTTTCAGGAACAATTTTAACCAATTCAGGAAAATGATAGGAGTACCACTCTCTACAATACGATATATATTTTTTTAGTCCTACATGAGTTTTAAAAAATATGCTTACATTTAAAAAAAATTTAATGTAGTCTTTTTTTTAAATGAATTACTAAAGAGCAAGACTTCTTCCAATAATTTTTCAAGAAAGGATTAGTTTTCAAGAAAAGTTTTCAAGGAACTATAAGTCCGTTTTTGAATAAATTTGGTATTAAAGTTAGGAAAATTAACAGATCCATTCAGTTTGATTTTGTATATTTTTATTAGAAACACGTCAACGCAGTGGGCGATATTTAGCGACTGTACCTACAGCTTAACGTGGGTTCTGAACCACGGTCATCAATTACCGATTAACTCCGGTCAGCTGACTGGAGTAACCAATAACCAATGTAAAAGACCTCTCAGAAGGCATAAGCATAAAAAAGAATCAATCATGAAAGTCTATGAATTGGCAAGAGTTATTAAAATAGCTTTTAGAAAGACAAGGTGCTTAAAGACAATATCAGTAATCAAAGGAAAGTGAATATCATTACAGAGCAAATGGTATAATATCTCTACAAAGAATGATCATGCATGAATTTAAAAAGTAAATATATAACAAAATGCAACTCAGTAATAAAATATCTCAAACTTAATTTATAATTAATTTACAAAATGTAAATTCATTAAATTAAATTTGAAGTTTATATAGCACATTTCCGACACTTTATCAAACATCAACATATTTTGATAAAGCTCTAATAAGTGCCTTCATTTACACATTAAACATTTATGTATACATACCTGATCCTCATAGAAAATGTGTTAATATCCTTATCCAATTGATCTAATAATGCAATTGATTGGATGATCATGTTGTCTGCTCTATGAACATTAAACTTAATTTTAGCTCTTGAATATGAATGTCCAAGACCTAACTGAGCCACACCAGAGCTCTTTAAAGTGAAACCTTTTATTAAATTATGAAAATGGTGCCTTATACCTTTAAAAATCATATATAAAATACAAAAATTTAAAAGTAACTAAGATGATACCTCTAATAATTTCTGGAACAGCACCTATATGACTACACTGAATACCCAAAGCTTCGGTAATAGCAGCTGCTAGTTTAGGGTCACTAACACCCATTGTAACTTTTTTACTTTTTGGGACAATTAGATCTAAAAAATTATGTAAATCTTCTGGAAGTACACCTTCTGAAATCGCATTTATATTTTCTAAGGCAGCAACAGCGGTCTTGAATGGAGAAAAACTAACAAGTTTTACGATACTATTAAATCGCGCCAAGTCTGTTATGGAGGCCTCAATTTGAGGCAATAACATGCCAATTTCTTCAAATTCTTGAACTCTAAACAATCCATAGCCAGCGGCATGTTCAAAAAGTGCAAAAAATTTGCCCTGAAATAAAAATACACGCGGTTTAATGAGGTTATATTTATAAACATTAAGAATGTATAAATAAATCCTGAAACAATATTAACCTTTCAATAGAACATGCAATATAGGTAATTTTAAAGTATTACATACCATTTTAATTAATTATTAGAGAATATTTCCATTTACTAAATACGGTAGAAACCCCACGTGTAACCAGCGTATAAAAACGATTTACCAGTAACTAACTTCATTCAAGCTCCAAACAATTTAAAGCTAACTTCAGAACATTCTTCTTATCAAGGAAAAAAAAGACCTTTTTAGAATTGAAAAATCATTAATGTCTTCTTAAATATATCCTAATAAAACTATACATATTTTTAAAATTTGAAAACACTTTATTTTTGAACATTAGTGCAATTGATTGGAATATCAATCAACATATTTTTGAACATTAGTGCAATTAATTGAAATATAAATCAATATCAAATCAACTTTTAAAGGGTTGGAAAACTAAAATTACAAATTATTAGTGAAATCTATATGAATAAGTATATTTTAACTTACCATAATTTAAGGTTTCACAAGCAGGGTAGAAAATTTTTTTATCTCTTTTTAGCGTTTTTTCGCCGTCTTCCATTAGCATTGTGCTTCAATAGTTGTATATTTTCATCTTCAATGTTGCAGTTTAAACCCCATATATCAAGTTTGTTTGGTAGATATACTAATCCAAATAATGTGACTATATTAAGAATGCAAGGGAAGATAACAGTTGGATTTAAATTTGCTACTCGAAAATAAATGGTTTCTGTTAAATAAAGCATAATGGTTATACCTAAAGACCATTTTCCCAAATCTACTATCGGCTTGCAGTGAATATAAAGCGTTGTATAAATCAAAACTAATGCTTTTAATAAGGAAAACATTCCAAGAATTCGGGAGGTAGTAAATTCCTCGTCATTATAATCTATGAAATTTTTTGTTAAAAACGACCTTTTTTCAATGAAACTTTTGGCAGTTGTTCCCAAATCCATGAAGGCAACAAAACCTATCCAACCCCTAAATGCATAAAGAATTTTACTATTCATATTCATATTTACAAACTTAAAATTTTGTAGAAAAGAAATAATTACAGCTTCACTTTAATATATATTATTGACTGTGACTGAATATATATTATCAGTAGTCTTCTGCGTTTATTAACAAAAACACAAAAAAAGTATAAAAACAAGAACACAACGCTTTTGGGTTAGATTTGATCGTCTTCTTTTATCATTTATCAGATACTTCTTGAATATTCTTGGTGTCGAGCCACTATGATGAACGAAGAATATAATGCTATCTTTAGTGCCGAATAGATCTAAAAGAGACAATTAAGTTTGACTGACTGAAAAAAAACAAAAACTTGTTTTCAAAATATTGAAATGTCAATGTCAAAGTTAGGATAAAAATTGGATATATTTTACCTATTCAGACCTGTGTTGTGAATACTGCAAAACTTAACATCAGAAAATATGTCGAATTGATTCATATATCTGTATTATGTGTTTTATATTTTATGCTCTTAGTGGAATATTTGAAAAATGCCTATGAATTTAGTAATTATTTTAAGTCATAGTATACTTAATGCAGTATCCTTAATTTAATAATATAATACACCAAATTATGGCTGGGGTTATTCCAAAGAAGTCAGCATCTGGTAGAAAGCAATGGAGTTTACATGGTATTTAATGTTATACAATATTGGTAGCAAATTATTTATTAGAACTGTATTTTAGGAGCTCAACGAAGTGCTTTAAAACGTTTAAGAAGCCAATTAGCTTCTGATGGATGCCCAGAATCGCAAGTAGTTCTTGCCAAGCAACTTTTATTTGAAGAATGTGGTTGGTTTTGCCATTATTTTTACTAAAATCTAAGTAACTTATTTTATCGACTTTTATAGAATTTAAATCAGAGCAGAAGGAAAATGCAAAACTTGGTGTGTATTGGTTAATAAAAGCTTCAGAGCAGGGTAATTTAGAGGCAACTGATCTTTTGAAAAAATGTTTAGAGACGGGGAAAGGAATCAGTGAACATAATTATATAGATGTGAAAACTTGTATCAGTATGACACAAGATGAGAAAATTGTTAGAAGAGCTGCCAAAGAAATGTTTGCCAGGTAATAATCTTTACTGAATTATATTAATATAAATAAGCAAAGATTAATGTCTAAAATTTCCACTATATTTAAAATTGTATGTATAACAATTGTTTCAACACACAGTTCCATTTTCAAATGCAAACTATGTTAAACTAACAGTAAAAAAAGTAATTATAACCTGAACTGTCCATAATCCATAAACGTAATAATACCATAAAAGATGATACTAGGGAAATCCATTTTTTTCAATATTTAGGAGGGCAATATAAGTTTAATAATGGTGAACCATTGAAGTTGAGTTGGTCATTTAGCAAAATATCAAAATTTTTCCTTTTATTAACTTCTAGGCTCTCTAAAAAGTTTTGGATTTATTTTCATTATGTAACATTTTAAAATTATCATTGAAAGTATGATTTTCTAACATTAAGTGGTTAGCATAATGATATTATTTTATTCTGAAAAAGCCACTGTGTTGATGAAACATGTCACGTTAAGGGGGCCAGTCCCTGATTTCTCTCCCCATATTATCTTATGGGAATTCTTGATTCACGTAGGTTCAAATATTTCCTAAACTGCTTGACATACACAGTTCAAACTTTGCATGATTTTTTCCAATGATTTTTTGCATTTTCTTAACTAGATTCAACCTAATTATAAGAGTTTATTGCCTCAGAGCCCTTTTGTACTGTTGACTGAGAATGTCATTTCGAGTTCTTATAAAACTTTCTGCCTTATTAAAAGTAATTACATCATCATGAACTCCGATTTCCAAGGTAGATCTACCGACAAAAATTATTTTTGGTAATCTAGTCCAGATCTCGTTGTTTAAGCTTTCATAGGGATTTTAAGTTATCCCATGGAGGCACTGACAATGTAGTGTTTTATTTGAAAGATCCTGAAACACTGGTTTTATTACTTTCATAACTGCTTTTGGCAAACTATGTTTGTGTTTATAAGATGCTCTCGATTCTTCTGATCGGTTATACTTACACCACCTATTCTCTCCCATAGGGCATAGTCCATGATTAAAGTGTTTGTGTTTGTAAATAATCTCTGAAAATTTATAGCCCACACGGCTTTCTTATAACATTGCCATAATAAGATTGGAATTCGTCAATGACGGCATCAGTTAGCCGCCCTTTTCCGCAAATTCCATTTCCGTCTTCCAGTACTCTTTCTTTTTGATCTTTACACAATCGCCGTAACCGTGTGTCCAATCGCTTCTGCACATGGCCAACAGATTCTAGTTTGGTGATTTCTACTGCATTTCTATAAGGTTTCTCATCAGCTACAGCCAGCTATACCTCCGAGATGCTGAACATACCCCTCACCACGTGTGTGTGGGGTATGTTCAGTATCAGCATCAGCCACTTCAGTCAGTTTTATTTTCTTGGTTGAAAAAGATTTCCTCTCCTCACTAGGGAGAGCTGAAGTTGGGCGCTTTCAACCTCGACATAGTTTATAAAGTAATAATATATATACATATATATACATATATACACGTACTATCTACTATGTATATATATGTATATATATATGTATGTATATGTATATATATATATATATATATATATATATATATATATATATATATATATATATATATATATATATATATATATATATATATATATATATATATTTATATGTACAAATATATATATATATATATATATATATATATATATATATATATATATATATATATATATATATATATATACATACAAATATGTACATACAAATATATATATATATATAAATATATATTCATCATCATCATCATCAGCCCGCATCGATCCACTGCAGGATGAAGGCCTCTTCAGCATGCTTCCAACCTTCACGGTCCTGGGCTTTCCTCTGCCACTCGGGTCCAATATACTTAACGATGCCATCAATCCATCGTGCTTTCGGTCTTCTTCGCGGACGTTTGCGATCAAGCGGTATCCACTCCAGGATTGCATTGGTCCATCTGTCGTCCCATCGCCTCGCTATATGGCCTGCCCATCTCCATTTCAACTGTTTTACTCTTTCAATGATGTCACAGACTTTTGTTTGTTCCCTGATCCATGCGCAGGACTTTCTGTCTCGTCTTGTAATGCCAAGCATACATCTTTCCATTCCCCTCTGTGCCACCCGAAGTTTTTGAATTGATTGCGATGTGAGTGTCCAGGTTTCACTTCCGTATGTCATAACGGGTAGAACGCACTGATCGAATACTTTTCTTTTCAGGCAAAGTGGGAGTCTGCTCTTAAACACTATGTTGAGCCTACCAAATGCCTGCCAGCCACATTTAACACGCCGTTCCACCTCCCGGGCGGTATTCCCCTCCATGGAAATCCTCTGCCCAAGATATATAAAGCTGTCCACAATCTCTAAATCCCTTCCTAAAACTGAAATTCTTCTGTCCTGAGCGAAGTTATTGAACATAACCTGACTCTTTTTCAGGTTTATTTTCAAGCCAAATGGTTCGCCAGCCCTTTGCAGTTCTTGTATGCGTCTTTGCAGCTCCTCTGGGTCTTGTGAAATGAGAATAATATCATCTGCAAATCTAAGATGGTTTAAATTGGCACCATTGATCTTTACACCATCCTGTTCCCAATCCAGTTTACGGAATACTTCTTCAAGGCCAGCCGAGAAAAGAATAGGCGATATTGCGTCACCCTGCCGTACACCTCGTTCTATATTAATTCCCACTTCAAGATCATCAAGGTGAATTGTGGCTGTAGCTCCATCATATATCGATTCTAATAGGTTTACATAGGCTCTCTCTACACCTTGGCTAAGCAGTGCATCCATTATCGCATGCTTTGAGATGAAATCAAATGCTTTTTCGTAGTCGATAAAAGCCAAGCACAGGGCATGGTGTATTCGTTGTACCTTTCTATGACCTGCTGTACAACCTAGATGTGATCCATTGTACTGAATCCACTTCTGAATCCTGCTTGTTCTCTTGGTTGTGCGTCATTCAGTTTTTTTAATATTCTTTTAGAAATTATCTTAGTGAAAACTTTGTACATCACTGATAGGAGGCTTATTGGACGGTAGTTCTTTAAATCTTCCTGTGCTCCTTTTTTATGTAAAAGGATCACTTCTGCATTTTTCCATAAGTCCGGTACTTTTTGTTCTTTGAGGCATTTTGAGTATAATTTTGCCAGTGTTTTATGTAACGACCGACCACCAGCTTTTAGCATTTCGACAGTTACACTATCCTTTCCTGGAGCCTTGCCGTTCTTCATCAATTCTATAGCATTTGTTACTTCCTCCACTAGGATATCTGGTATTATATATTGTTCTTCCGTGGGTATTGCTGTCCCTGACTGGCTCTGATCTTCATATAACTGGGAATAAAACCTTCTGACAATCTCTAACATTTGGGTACGCGTCCTGCACACTGTGCCATCCTCACGCTTTAAAGCATATATTTGCGTTCTTTTGTTTCTCAGCTTCTGTTTAGCTTTGTTAATTCCTTTGTTTTCTTCCAGGGTTTTTTGCACTAGCTGCATATTGAATCGGCGCGTGTCCTCTCTGATACGTTTTCTTATAGTTTTGCAGAGATTTTTGTTTGTTTGAGACATTTTTCCTCTGGTGCTATTGAAGCAGCCGTTTGAAGTACATTGTTGGCGATTTCTTCATATTGAACTGATATTTCCACATCCTCTGGATCTTGTAACGCAGCAAACCGGTTTGACAAAGCAATCTCAAAATCGCTTCCTCTCTCCAGCAGTTTTCCAGAATCCACCTTGCCCTTCTTTGATCTTACCATTTTTTCGCGCTCTTTTCGACAATCAATCCGAACCCTTGCTCGTACAATTCGGTGGTCACTTCCAACATTAAAATTGTTAAGGACAGTACAATTGGTAAATATTGTTTTATCGTTGGTCATGATGTAGTCAATTTCGCTTGTGAGCCCAGATGGACTTTTCCATGTCCATTTTCTGCTGATATTTTTCTTATAGAATGAATTCATAATATATAGTTCTTGTCCTTCAGCAAAATCAACTAATCTGTCACCTCTATTGTCTCGCTCACCAGTTCCATATGGGCCAGTTGCATTTTCGTCTGTTCTTGTTGTTCCAATTCTGGCATTAAAATCACCCATCAGGATTTTGTACCTACATTTCTCCTTGTATAAAAGCTGGGCCACATCATCATTAAATTCCTCAATTTCCTCATCTTTATGGCTTATAGTTGGTGCATAAGCTTGGACGATTTGAAGCCTAAACTTTTTATTCAGCTGAATGACGCATTGGGCTAATCGGTCGGATGTACTTTCAAATTTTACCACACTGTCCTTCAGCTTTCGATTGATGAGGAATCCTATTCCGCCACATCGGCCATTTTCCGTACCTCGAGTGTAGAGTATGTGTCCAGTTGTATATATATATATATATATATATATATATATATATATATATATATATATATATATATATACATTAAAAAAAACTAGGGTAAATATCTAACCACAACACTAACACAATCTTCACAGAAATGGCAAGACTCAAATGATATCAAACCTTCACTATTGTTTGCATGTCAACCAGTGTACCAAAAGAAATAATCAGTATTGGCGCGCGAAATGTGTCTACACATTGAACGATTAGCTAATAAGAACAATAAGAAAAATGAAAGGAAGAGGGAACTAAGAGACAGGGCGCGACAGCGGCGCGGGGTATCCACTTGTCTGCTAGACTGATCAGAAACAAACCTCAATATCTAACTTTGACATTTTTTTTCTCTATGAAATATATTTTTATTTTCATCAAATGTAATATACATTTCAAATCAGAAAATCGTTCACAATATTAAAATGAAATGAAAAAATGTGCATTTTTTTTACGGACTGGTCCCCTTAATATGATTCAGTGAAAATCAAATAAAATGATAGTTATATTTTAAAGTAATTTTTAATGGATCTACATCAAGTAAAAGTTGAAACCATGAATTATAATAATCTTTAGATCAATTGGAAGGTTCAATCTCAAAACGAAAGCTAAACCAAACTTATCGAACATTAAAAAAAAATTTCAAATACTATAATAATATTTATAACTAATTTATTTCATAATTTTCAGTTTATCAAATGGAGGGGAGTATATAACATCAAGTCAGATTGAGAAAAAGATTTTATCAATAGAAAGAGGTGAAAACTATTCTAAATCTGCTGAAACAAAAGATCTTGAAAATAACTGCTCAGAGGCAAATGGTGAAATAATGAATAACTATGAAGATTCTTCTAGTGAATCAGGTGAAGAGACTGATTGGTCACAAAAATCAGATCTCAACAATGAGAAACTTACAGAAGATAAGGTAGTGTCTGCAGCTATAACATTTTCACATGGAAATTTGCCAATATTTAACAATATCCTATGCCTTACAGAACCAGATTTAAATTCTCTAGATCACATTCCCTTTATTTATAGGTCCATTCTTCATCCAATCCTGTTTCTAAAAATACTATATTACAAATGGATTAAGTTTTTAGGAAGCAAGTCTATACCCTTGCCATTAGCCAAGACTAATATTCAAGTCTTATTGCTATTTTTAATTTATTCTTTTGTGAATTTTAAAGATGCTAAGTTATTTTTGCCAACAGTTGTGTTTTATGCGTCCTTTATCATGATGATTGTTACCACTTTCCAGATGCTTCAGATTCATAGAGAATTATACGAATTTCGTTTATGGAGGGGTTTATTTCTATGTTATTCTAATGGTCACTTAAATGAACATAGTTTTGAGAGCCAGTTCATTGTTAACCACACCAAACCATATGCATGGTATTTCTTTAGTTTGTTAGTTCACTATTTCTGTCATCCTATAACTTCAATAAAACTGGAGTCTGAATTAACTGTGATGTCATGTTGTTTCATGTTTATGACGTTATTTGGTTTCATGGCCAAACGTCGGAACAAAACTGTCATTGATTCCTTAATTCTTTTAAGTTTTGCTGTCAACATTCTTGCCAGATATCCTTATGATACAGATCCAATAGTTTCAAGAGGTTGGCGTTATTTAGAGCTTAATGTTCCTTCTTTCCCCAGTTATGTAGTGGGAAATGGAATTGAATTTTGTATCAGTTTCCGTTTGTTACTTTATGCATTTATTCCTGTTCTTTTAACACGAATGGCAATGAGAGATAATTGGAAAGGTAGTTATAAAGTTCTATTACCTCATTTAGTAACTCTAAGTTGGTTACAATACTTTGCCATGTGTTCACATAACGCTACTATGTATGGTCTTTACCGGGCAACGTTAGCTTTAGTTGGTTCAGTACTGTTTTTGCCATTGGTAGGTTTGATGTCAGTTATATTACCAGTAGCAGCGCTTACGAAATGGGTGATTTCATCAAATTTATTCTATACCTTTAGTTTGTTTTTATTTCTCCTCGTCATTTGTCTAACTGTGTGCTATATTTGTGCTAAAACAAAATATGCTCCATATTCAGCAGCTGTGCAAGTAGTGTTAATGTTGGTGGCTTGTTTTGGTCTACTTAAATCATCACATTATGGCACTAATATGTCAAATGAATATCCTATGAGTATGGAAGTTAAAAGTTTAGAGTGGAATAATTTCGAATCATTATGTTATAAAAAGCTTTATGAAGAACTAGAAAATCATGCCCAAGCTCAACAAAGATGCTCCGAACTAGAAGAAACTCCCGTTTTCTGGGAGGCGACTGTTGCTAATATTAAAATAACTTCAATCAACAATAAATATAAAACTATAATAGACAAATTTCCTAAATTTATAGCTGATTATTTATATTGCTTCTATGGCAAGCAATTAAAAACGAGTTGTGATCAAAATGATGCAAGCCAAATTAGAGATTGCATGATTCTCCAAGAATCTTACACAAATAAATGTACACTGAAGAATTATAATTTGTACACATATGAAATATTGTTGAAAATGTCTTCTTCGTATTGGAGTTTAACTCCAATGGTTCACCTACATCTCAACAATGAGTTTACAAATTTTACTCTTAGGTTGAAAGCCAAAGACCAAGTTTGGTTTAAAGGCAAGTTATATAATAATCATGAAACCGGTTACAATGGAGTATTAGGTTCTTTCCATATTAATGTTAAAGGGGAGGAAATTGGATGCATTTCTTGCACTGATTATGAGCTGACTTCTGTTAAAGTTTACAAAAAGGAAGTGTTCGGTTTTGTGTTTCAATTGTATGATAGCTTTAAATTTATTTTGAATGTATTATTTAATCCTGTATTAATAATTAAGTAAATTAGTCGGCTGAATATTGACAGAATAATTAAATAGCTTAAATCACACAAATATATATTGCCATAAAAAAAAACCACGGCAAAATATCATATTGCCCAGAAATAACATTAACTAAAGAAGCTAAAGAAAACATGTTAATATTATTTTTCACTAGTCGTTTTGTATCTAAGAAATATATCAATATTCATGATTTCGTTTCTCATAAAAAATTATATTTTTTCGTTTCAATTAATAGCTTTGCAGAAGGGTTAACCAATATAATGTTTTTTAGAAAAATGCCAATTGCTACATTATTAATGTTAGTATAGGTATAATATTATTTTAGTCAATTAGTGCATTTTGAAAGAGTACATTATTCTATATATGTTCTGTTAGTTCTTTTTTTGTTTTGTTTAAAGATTTTTTATGTATAATACATTTTTATATTCAGAGAAATATATTGTTTTTCTCATTGCCTTTTATTTATAATTTCAAATTATTCTTCAATTAGATCTTACAAATTATTGTCTCTTGTATTAATAATACAAGATTCGGCAGCTGATTCCTGCAGGTATTTGTTTTCTAATGAAACTTAATTCAAATTAATGATTAATGACAATGTAATACATTAATGCCAGGTCAAATATCACTATTACCTTTAATTAAATATATTATAATTAATGTATTTTAATGAATTCAAACTATATATTTTTGAAATAAATTAAACGTTATTTGAAAGAAAATAATGTGAATAATGTATGCAATTATGCCTTATTATGCAACCGTGTATTATCGTGTACAGTCAAAATTAAACTTCAATTCAGTATAAAATTTTCTTGAAAAACATGATGAGTGTATACAATTAACAGTAATATACCTGTTTACACTTGGCAACCTAGAGGTTGCGACTGACAGAGCTGGCAACCATTTTTTTTACATTCTTCACATAATTTCCTTTCAAATCATGTTTAATTCACTTAAAAAGTTAGAATTCAATAAAATAAATTAATTACAATATATTTAATTGAAGGTAATCGCAGCTAATTTTTGGTAGGCTACCAAGCAGCAATGTATTACATTGTTATTAATCATCCATTTGAATTAAGTTTCGTTAAAAAACAGATACCTGTAGGAATCAGCTACCGGATCTTAGACTATAAGCTTTTAGGGAGAAATGAGACAATGAAAACATTGCCTTTAAGGGAAAAATGAGAAAATACCGTCATCCATACACGCAGTGATTCAATTGACTCACTAAGGGTTTCATTATTTTTCCGTAATGGTGTTTACATTTACGACATGTTAAATTCATGATAGTTTTTCTGCGGCAAAACCTAGGCGACAATTCTTTGGTTTTTAAAATAGTTCTTTTTATTAAGTACTTACTAGGTACATACATCATTACAATATTATACGAATCTTATGCTGAAAGTTTGCAAAGTAATAAAGCCGAATAGCCGAGAATTTCGTCGTGGTGTTCACCGAGTACTCGCCAAATGGCAAGAAACAGATTCGTCCGACTTTACACACTTTCCTCAAAGGAAAGAGTTGGACACTCGGCTTAACACAAGTAACTTTTAACACAACTATCCACATACTCGGGATTCAGCGGACAGTCACTTAAAACTCACCAAATGCCTAATGTTTAGAAGGACTGTGTCCATCCGTCGTTGCCAGATCGCGAGGATGTTAACGGTTTCTTAAACGACTCGTAATGGGCGAATCAGGCCACGTGTTGGGTGTATTAAGTATGAAAACATGGTTGAACATTTCGACCATTGTCAGATGGACATACACTGCCATGATGTCGAGGTGGCAAAATAACGTAGCTTCTTATATTCTGTTAAATAAGTGTTCTACCTTAGCGATCGGGTGTTCATTAATTATCAGTCGGGAGTTATTTTGCGGTTATCCGTGATCCTTGCCATTTTTTTTTTAAACTACGGGTCTTGTCGAGGTCCATTCCGAATAGTCGACTTTCTTCTAAAAACACTAAGCTAAAATAGCTTCAGTTTCGTTAGCATAAGCGCCGCGTAGCTCTAGTGTAATATTCCGGGCTCGAGAAAAACTGATGTGGCTCTGGGATTCAAGTGCATCCCTACCTGTGGACCGGTTAGCTTCTCCGAAATATTACTAAATAGATCAGAATAGCGTAATAAAATGCTATTTAATACATTTTGTTACTGTGGCGATAAATGTTTGGTTGATGGTGATACCTGGTGTATTGGAGTGAGTGGAATTCAGGAAGAGTTTCTCGAAATTGATTATCTTTGCGAATTTTGTGAGCCATTCGCACCCCAGAAGCATATCGAACTCCCCAGCGATCTCGTAGAGATTGAGTTTTCTGGTCGTTCCAATAGTGGCATTTACTTCAATGCGGCCGACGCAGTCAATCCGATGGCCTGAGTATCTGGTAAATTATCCATTAGCCTTCTGTAAATCAAAGTCCCGTTTAACTATACTTAGCATCTTTTTGCTAATTATTGAACACGGGGCACTGGTGTCCTCGTACCAACTTCTAGCAAATGACAATCTCTATTTTTTTAAGGTCGATACACTGTACTTAGGGCCAATACACAATAGATGGTCAGCTACCTTTTCATTTCTGGGTTGCGAGAGAAATGAAATGTTTGTCCGAATGACTCCAGGGCAAACGCGCACGGGAGTAGTTTAGATGTGTCGAATAAAGATATACACATACAGTCGACTGCCATTTACTTTCAGGCTCATTCTCATAGATTCAAGATTCGTCTCTTGTGTAGATGTTATATAAGGCTTTTGACGCATCACGATTGTATGTTTTGAGCATTTCTTTGCACCAATCCACAGGAGCCTTTTTTTGAGCGATTGTCAAGTCATGCGGAATCGAACGCGCACAAATCTTTTTTTCGGCTAAATGTTCATGAAAAATATCATGTATGCTTGTCATACTAATGGCCTGGGATGCCTTATCTCACGGTATGTAACATGAAGATCTTGCTTTATCAGTTCGCGCATAGTATCGATGTTTTCTGGCATAACTGATTTTGGACGACCTTTAAATTCGTCTGTGAGCGAACGACGACCATGATTGGATTCACTAAACCAGTGATATACAGTGGTTTTAGATGGTGCTTCATAGCCAAAAGTCGAAGTGAGTCGTTCGATGTACTGTTGTTGATATAATCTACGTCGAAAGTCGTAGTAAATCATCACTCGAAAATTCTCACTAATTAATTCCATTTTTTGATTGAGATGAAATATTCTAGTCACTAAACAACACAAATGGCGTCCGCATGACAAAACGTTCTGAGTACGTATACAGTCAGCAATGTCAAACTTTACGATGCATATGCCAGATGGCGTCTAGCAACACCATTGTTACTAAACTTGAAGAGATTTACCAGTAAACACCAAATCACTTTTTTGAACTTTTCGACACACGTTTCGCTAACCATATTAGCATAATCAGGAGATAATTTAATCTGCTGCAGTCGAGAAGTTCAAAAAAGTGATTTGGTGTTTATTAGTAAATCTCTTCAAGTTTAATGTTTCACATCAAAGGTTCCAATAGAAGAATTGAACACCATTGTTGCTAATTCCGGATACATAAATAGCAACCCTAGTATTTAAACTCAATTTAATAAACATTGTTAAACCAAAAACGATTAAGTTTATTTTTTCAAATAGAATTTAATATTTGGATTCCCACATCCGGACTACTCCGTTATATATATGCACAACCACCTAAACGATCTGATAGAGTAGTTGATAACTGGGAAGATCAAGGTGAATATCACGAAGACATAGGTTATTTGGTTATTTATGTTCCGCAAACAAAAAGAAGACCCAGTCGACCGCTGGGAGTTGAAGACAAGAATGTAACCTGGTACAGTGAAGTATCTGGAAGCCAAATTTGATAAAGAAATGTCATGGAGCATCCATACTAAAGCAGCGCGGAGGAAAGCCGCTGCAGCAACGAGATCACTCGCTGATTTGCGGCAATAGCAAATTGGCGATGCAATTAAAAAATCTATTGGAGATTTAATGGAGACTGCAACAAAACAGAAAAGATGAAGAGACATTATAACTGCAAATGGTTGATGTTAATGAAATTATTAATGAGGTGGATTGTTTTAGCATTGATAGAGTAAATAATTGATTGCATGTTTAAAAGAATTTTGTGTCTGAATCTTTGCGCTGAAACCCACGAAAAGGATATCTAAAAATATACAATTTGGTTACATGTACATAAAGGGCTTTTCTCAATCTTCATTTTAAACAGGTGCTTCTTTGGTAAAGCAACGGTCAGTTTTCAGTCTAATTACATTTGTGATGTGTCTTCTGTTGATTTAAGGACATTTATAATACCATGGAACTCGAGGGAAATTAGATGCGATTTGATTGTATCAGTTTGTTTTATGCTTTAGTTGATTTTTCAATTTCAGGGAAAATTCTTCAAATAGTTTTGTTTTGAGTAGTAAGATTATGTCGTTGCCAATTTGTTGTTTTTTTTTGGAACCTTGGAAAGCTTATCAACTATGACACTTCCTTTTATGTTCTGGTGCCCAGGAATCCATGCAAGATAGGTTCGTTTCTCTTGTTCCTGCTTCTATAAGATTTTTTTTCTATTTAAACTCACAGTCATTGCAAACATTTATGCTTATTCCATTTAGTTAATCAATGGCACTTAGCGTGTGGTAAATATCAGTGTATTCTTAAAATCTCTATGAAAAATTCCCTCTATGTAGCTTTATGACAAATTGTTTCACATGTACATATGTTTAGTTCAAAGGGCATCCATTCCGCAAATTTGTAGTTTAATTCTTTTTCAGAGAGGCTTTTTAATAAGAGGCAATCTTTGTTAGGAATTGTGTAGCCTGCCAAATTCTTCGATGTTCAAAGTCCAGCTTTCTGGCTTCTGAAAGAAGCGCGGGGGTGGCGGTAGACTTCATACAACCTAGAATAATTCTAAGGCTTTGGGGTTAAATTGTATTTAGTTTGTTTAATACAGAAGCTTTATTAGGTTTTATAAAGATTGCTCCATAATTTATGTGTGACTTTATTATTCCATGATAAATTATGTTTCGCGGTCTGTGTTCCACGAAGCTCGTATTAAACATTTTAGGATTCCTATACCTCTCTGTGCTTTACAAATAATATTGTCAATGTGGGCGCTCCATATCATTTTTCTGTGTAGGGTGATTCCCAGATACTTTATTTGAGAGGGCTGTTTTTGATTGATCTGGCTGATTTTGATTGAGAGGGCGATTTTAGAGTTGTCAATTTTTATTGTTGGAAAAATTCTGCGACGTTGTCCTTTGGAAAACCATATGAATTGACATTTATGTAGCGATAATTGAAAATTGTGGTTTAATAGTCATCTGTTTATAGTACTGAGTGCTTAATTGGCCTTGTTTGCGAGATTGACCGGGTCAAATACTGACAAACAGACAATAAAATCATCTGGTTAAGGGCGTTATTCTAAACAGATCTTTAGTGTATACATTAAAGAGAATGGTACTAAGGGATGATCCTTGAGGTAATCCTACATTGGAGATACGAGGTCCTAGCAAACGTTCATCGTGACTTCTTGCAAAGTGAAGGCAGTTTTCATTGACTCTATAGATAAGGTTATTAATGTTTGAAGGAACATTCAGATTATGTAGTTTTTTTTTATCTAGATTTGATCTACTGACATTATCATAAGCAGATTTGACACCTAAGGATAATATAATTGCGAAATTCGAGTATGTGTCCAAGCCTTTCCTACATGCAGTTTGATAATGGTTAAATACCTGATTGATTTTCTAAATACCATTCTAATCTATTTTTAATCATTATTTCCAAGATTTTCGAACAACATGAAGATAGAACTATCGGTTGGTAGTTTTCAGGTATATTAGAAATTTGTTTGATTTTAATACTAGAACCAAATTGTACTTTTTTTAGTTCATGGGGATTGGAACGCCAGCTAATATATCATTATAGATGTTTAGGAGCTTCAGTCTGATATGATTATTGAGTAAAGATAATATTCTATACACCAAGCCTGTGGCAGATTACTTTTTCTTGTGAATAGCGTTTTTAGTGAGTGTGCTGCAGTTCAAAATAGGGACAAATGTTTATGAGGGAATTAATTTCTAGAAATTGTTTACGAGTCTTAAGGTTAGGTTGCGCAATCAGATTCGAGTTTCTGTTTAATAATAAACAAAAATTGGTGAACTTTGATTTCTTTTTTCTTCTAAGGAGCCTTCTAGTTTGTACAATGGCTTTTTTGGCTCGTATAAATTTTTTTATATTTGGGTAATGTTTACATGTGAGGATTACTTATTTACGGGACTTTATTATATAGTGCATTCCGCATCCCACCAAGACAGAAATGATGGCCATGGTGGAATAATCACATGCATTAAAAGCAATATAAAATATAAATACTTTAACTTACTACGTAAATAGGAGAAATCTTTATTTTAAATATGTATGTAACTCCAGAATATGCCCTAACATATATATAATCCATATAACCAAATTCTTATAACCAATCAATGCGAATTATTCGCATAGGCGAATCTTCATACACACAACTTGCTACTTGCCAAGTACTTTGCAATTACTTGGTAAATAATGCGTAGTAAGTAATCGGCTTTAGACTGAAAAGAGTTAGTAATATTTGTATTAACATTTCTGAAAATAGAGGAAGGGAGATGTTATGTCTTGCAAATTGTATAATATTTAAATTATTATTGATAGATTTAAAAACTAGGGTACTAGATATAGGCTTGGTATATTCTGAATATGAGGGTACCTTGGGTATAGCACCTGTACTAGTTGACACTGGATTATATATGTGGGGGAAACGGGGAGCAAAAGTATCAACAATATCTTGAATTTTCTGTTTGATTGGTCTATGAATGGGAAAAGGAAGGGGTTTTTCCATTTCTTTGTTTTTTAGATTGGGAAGCCTGAGGTGTTTTGGGTTTAATGGTTAGTTTTGCAAATGATGTATAGTTTGGGGAAACTGACCTGGGAGTTATCAGCGTTACTGCAAAGGTGATTACTTTTGGGCGATCTTGATCAGGACTTCTCTCTAAAGCGGAGAGAAGTCCTGAGACCTTGGGACATAGGTTGTAATGATAACGGTTGGACTCTTGCATTTCAAGGTAGGATCAAAATAAGTAAGGTTTTTTTATCAAAAATCATCAATTTTCTAATGTTGAGTTGTCTTATATATTCAGGGCATTTTTTAGAGTTAAACATGTGGTCATGGTTTCCACAGTAGATACAATTGGAAGCGCAGAGTAATGAATCAGATGCTGCATTATTGTGCTCTTTATTACCACAATTTAGACTTTTTTTTTCCTTTACAATTTTTTTTGTGCGACCATATGTCAGGCAATTAAAACACTGAGTGACAGGGGCTACATACGGTTAACCGAAAGACTCAGACCATACAGACTGACATCCTTGGGGATATTAGTGCCTTCAAAGGTAAATAGAATTATGCCATTGGGGAGATACAGACTTGTCTATATTGTCAATTACTTTTCTGTTTAATCTGATTACATTAAGAATTTTAATGGGGGACTGAATAAATTCTAATATCTCATTGCCTGAGAATGATTTTTGTATTTCTCTAACAATTCCCTTGCATATAATGTAATTGTAGATGTACATTTTGTACAAGGTGGATTATAATTTGGTGTTGTTGAGAAAGTTGTTCGCATCTCAATTGTTGCCTTTGCTTTTAACTTGATTGATTATATTTTTGTAGCAATTTTCATATGGTTAAATCTTCCAATGTTTGTTTCTTGATTCTGTGGTAGATTCTTTATATACTATAAAAGGGCCAGGGCTACTTTTATTATAGGTAATGGGAAGTTTGTTTGATTCTTTATTTAAATCACTCATTTGGGTTTACTTATTTTTTTATTTGGAATCTTATCTAGATTTACTGGAGAGTTTGACATTTCATTGACAATTATATTTTGTGATCTGAGATTATCTTTTTCGGAAGTCCTAAGACATTGGGACATAGCATGCATTTCAACTTAGCATCAAAATAAGTAAGGTTTCTATCAAAAGCCATCAAACTTTTTCATGTATATTGGAATATTGGTTTTCATGTTTAGATTCACTTTTTTGGCAGAATGGTGACTGAAAAAAAAAATTTCTTCAATGTCCATGTTTTGCTCTCCATTTTCTTTTGAATTCGATCTGCTTCCCCCTGTGTTGCTCATACCAAAACGGAGTCAAGTGACGAATGAGAGAAAGGGCAGATTAAATACAATATAGAACAGCCTGCACCTACCAGAAACCGAAAACACTACGTTAGTTTTGTAGATTAACTACTCAAAAAGTGTTACTGCTACCGAAGTCAAACAGCAACTGTTTTTGTTAGGCTATTCTGAAGTTGGATATAGAATATCGGTATAAAATAGAATACTTGTAGCTAGACACGTAGATATAACGGAAGATGTTTGATGTTCAGATAAAGAAGAAAATGATTATGACTCTGAAAATGAATACCCTGATAACGTACAAACTGATTGTATAAAAGATGAATTTGCGTCAAATGATGAACAAACGGCAGCAGCTATGATGAACATCTTTTAAATGAGCAAAAACATGAAAAGACTCAAACGTTAAGAAGGTCAAATAGAGAAAGGAAATTGTCTAGTAGATTTGATGATAATTATATTTATAATAATTACATTTACATATGTAAATTACTGCAGTGCTGATAGTCTAAAAGAATAAGGAATAATATAAAAATATTTAAAGAATACAATCATTTTAGATGTAAAGTCGATTTATACAAAAAATCGAAAGGCAATTACAAATTGATTTACGTTTGCTGAATATATAGTGTTATCAGAGGCGGTGAGTGAAATAAATCTTGTAAATGACGAAGAGATTTACTAAGTCGAGAGATTTACCACTAAACATCAAATCACTTTTTTAAATTTCTCGAGGCGCGTTTCACTAATCATGTTAGTATCATCAGGAGATGATATGAGATTTTTTAATACAATTTTTGACTTTAATGTAATTTTGTGAATCATCTCTTGATGCTGCTAACGTGGTTAATGAAACGCCAGCGAGATACTTTAAAAAAAGTGATTTGGTGTTTAGTGGTAAATCTCTTCGAGCTGAGTGTTTCACACCGAAGGTTTTAGTAGAAGAATTGATTTTTAAAATATAGACAATAAAGAACCTGTTAATCTTAACAGGGATATCTATACGAATATGGTAATTTTACTAAAAATTGCAAGTGTATTGAAGTACGTTATTAGTTTGCGAGCGAGCGTGGAGGGAATTATTGATATAGTTAAAGTAGATTCAAATGAAAATATGGCTGATCTATTTACTAAGTCACTAAGTAAAAACAAATTTGGAAAATTAAGAGATATGTTAAATGTAATATGAATGTAAGGAGCTTAATAGTGTGACGTCAGCTTAATGTACATAAAGAAAGTACACAAAGAAAGTGTAATAAAAGTTATATCAGCTGTGAATAAATAATGATTCCAAAATTTCAGAAACAGTCATATTTATTAATAAAATAAATAAATATTAAAATAATTTTTTTCATTAAGTCAAATTCTATATCACCGTTTTTATATATAAATTTCGAACTAGATAGGTTAAGCCAAACATTTTTAATTTTAAATTCCTATATATTATTATTATTATTCACGTATGGGCCCTGGTGGACCACGCGAAGTACAATTAGAGGCGTTTGTTGTTGTTAGCCTTCCTTTGAGCCCATACTAATTTCACTCTTTCGCTATGAGCTTTTTTCCTTTCGTCAGACCAAGTTGTTCCAGTCTTCCTACATTTTTCTCTCTGGCCAACCTTCCAAACGTTCACCTTGTGTCTGAAACAGCCTCTATCCTGAATTTCACTTTGTGAAATATTTGCTGACCTTAGGTCCTCTTTAATTGCCGCAATCCATGTAATTATTTCTACTTTAGCTCTACTCCTATTTTCATAAAATTCGACTATTTGTCTAGTTAGCCTACTCGGATTCATCCGTTTGATGTGTCCGTAAAACTTAAGTCTTCTTTTTCTCATATCGCTGTGAATATCTGTGTATTGTTTGATTTCTTGGTTTTCTCGAAGTCGGTATTTTGTCCTATTTATTTGTTTGGGGCCTAGGATTTTTCTTATGATTTTTTTTCCTTCTTTTCAATGTCCTCGATGTCCCTCTTTCTATTCAAAATGAGCGTTTCTGCAGCATATAGACATTCTGGCTTAATAACCGTGTTGTAATGTCTCAGTTTTGTGTTTTTAGATAGGCATTTTTTGTTGTAAATATTTTGTGTAAGTCTCAATGCCGTTTCCATTTTTTGACATCTACCCTTATTGGCCGCTTTTTCCAACCCATTTTCCATGATTATTTCACCCAAATATTTGAATTGAGAGACTCGTCTGATGTTATCATATTTTGTTTTTAGAAATGGTGTTCTTAGTCTGTTGCAGGTCATGTATTGTGTCTTTTCAAAGGATATTTGGAGTCCTACCTTTTCTGCTGTTTCTTTTAGGATTTCAATCTGTTTTTGAGCCGTTAATACATCTTGAGCTAAAATTGCTAGATCATCAATTATATGAAAATGACATTGATTAATTTAAACTACAAGGTGGCCTTTTGTTAAACAGCCAGACGCGAAGATTAAAGTTCTAATATTTTGAAAAGTTCTCAAAGTCAGACTCAACATTCGAATTAAAAAACATTTTTGTGTACTAAAAATTTAGAAAAGAAGAAGTCCTTATCAACAATTCAATATATCATCGGCTTAGGGCGTAAACTTGCTACATACATTTTGTATCCTTTATGACATATTTATATCGTTCGAAAGAGAAAGAGATAGCGCAGTAGCTAGGCGAAACAGCTAAATACAAGACTGGTTGTAAGCTATCGAAATCACGTGATGAGTAAAACAGCTGAATGAGTAAAACGTGTTATGAGTAAAACAGCCTTACAAGTCAAAATTGACAGCTAAATCCCCGACTAACGCAATTTTGTACTGATTTTTGTTACCGTCAGTTTGACTGTCGTTATTATTTCAAATAATAGTATTTTCATTGCGCGATTGGCACATGGTGAAACATAGTAAAAATTATAAAATCTGTGACCAACGCAATTTTGTACTGGTTTTTGTTACCGCCAGTTTGACTGTCGTTATTATTTCAATTAACAGTGTTTTGATTATGTGATTGGCACTTGGTGAAATATAGTAACAATGATAATAATTAAAATATTTTGGTATTTATTTCACAATATATTCAATATATACTCTGACATGCATTGGCCATGTATATGCATGAAAATGCATATACTGAATATATAGTGTTATCAGAGGCGGTGAGTGAAATAAATCTTGTAAATGACGAAGAGATTTACTAAGTCGAGAGATTTACCACTAAACATCAAATCACTTTTTTAAATTTCTCGAGGCGCGTTTCACTAATCATGTTAGTATCATCAGGAGATGATATGAGATTTTTTAATACAATTTTTGACTTTAATGTAATTTTGTGAATCATCTCTTGATGCTGCTAACGTGGTTAATGAAACGCCAGCGAGATACTTTAAAAAAAGTGATTTGGTGTTTAGTGGTAAATCTCTTCGAGCTGAGTGTTTCACACCGAAGGTTTTAGTAGAAGAATTGATTTTTAAAATATAGACAATAAAGAACCTGTTAATCTTAACAGGGATATCTATACGAATATGGTAATTTTACTAAAAATTGCAAGTGTATTGAAGTACGTTATTAGTTTGCGAGCGAGCGTGGAGGGAATTATTGATATAGTTAAAGTAGATTCAAATGAAAATATGGCTGATCTATTTACTAAGTCACTAAGTAAAAACAAATTTGGAAAATTAAGAGATATGTTAAATGTAATATGAATGTAAGGAGCTTAATAGTGTGACGTCAGCTTAATGTACATAAAGAAAGTACACAAAGAAAGTGTAATAAAAGTTATATCAGCTGTGAATAAATAATGATTCCAAAATTTCAGAAACAGTCATATTTATTAATAAAATAAATAAATATTAAAATAATTTTTTTCATTAAGTCAAATTCTATATCACCGTTTTTATATATAAATTTCGAACTAGATAGGTTAAGCCAAACATTTTTAATTTTAAATTCCTATATATTATTATTATTATTCACGTATGGGCCCTGGTGGACCACGCGAAGTACAATTAGAGGCGTTTGTTGTTGTTAGCCTTCCTTTGAGCCCATACTAATTTCACTCTTTCGCTATGAGCTTTTTTCCTTTCGTCAGACCAAGTTGTTCCAGTCTTCCTACATTTTTCTCTCTGGCCAACCTTCCAAACGTTCACCTTGTGTCTGAAACAGCCTCTATCCTGAATTTCACTTTGTGAAATATTTGCTGACCTTAGGTCCTCTTTAATTGCCGCAATCCATGTAATTATTTCTACTTTAGCTCTACTCCTATTTTCATAAAATTCGACTATTTGTCTAGTTAGCCTACTCGGATTCATCCGTTTGATGTGTCCGTAAAACTTAAGTCTTCTTTTTCTCATATCGCTGTGAATATCTGTGTATTGTTTGATTTCTTGGTTTTCTCGAAGTCGGTATTTTGTCCTATTTATTTGTTTGGGGCCTAGGATTTTTCTTATGATTTTTTTTCCTTCTTTTCAATGTCCTCGATGTCCCTCTTTCTATTCAAAATGAGCGTTTCTGCAGCATATAGACATTCTGGCTTAATAACCGTGTTGTAATGTCTCAGTTTTGTGTTTTTAGATAGGCATTTTTTGTTGTAAATATTTTGTGTAAGTCTCAATGCCGTTTCCATTTTTTGACATCTACCCTTATTGGCCGCTTTTTCCAACCCATTTTCCATGATTATTTCACCCAAATATTTGAATTGAGAGACTCGTCTGATGTTATCATATTTTGTTTTTAGAAATGGTGTTCTTAGTCTGTTGCAGGTCATGTATTGTGTCTTTTCAAAGGATATTTGGAGTCCTACCTTTTCTGCTGTTTCTTTTAGGATTTCAATCTGTTTTTGAGCCGTTAATACATCTTGAGCTAAAATTGCTAGATCATCAGCAAATGCCAGACAATAAATTTTGATGTTGGTTCTCCCCAGTTTAATGGGCTGGTCAATATTCAGTGCCGACTTTTTTTCACGCCACTTCTGTATTACTTTTTCTAGAACACAGTTAAATAAGAGTGGCGAGAGTCCATCCCCTTGCCTCACACCAGTTTTAATTTCGAAGGGTTCTGAGATGTCACCCATGAATTTAACTTTTGACCTCGTGTTAGTTAACGTTGCTTTAATAATTGCCAGCGTTTTCAGATCTAGTCCTTGTTCTTTCAAGATTCGGAATAAAGATTCGCGGTCAATAGAATCATATGCTTTTTTGAAATCCACAAATGTACAGACGAGATTTTTATTGTACAGTTTTTGATGTCTTAGAATCAACTTTAGATTCAGGATCTGTTCAGGGCAGGACCTGCCCGGTCGAAAACCTGCCTGATATTCACCAATGTTCGGTTCTAACTGTCCCTGTGCTCTGTCTAGTAGACATTGAGATAGAATCTTGTAACAAACTGGGAGAAGAGATATTCCTTTATAGTTGTTTACATCCGTTCTATCTCCTTTCTTATGTAGTGGATGGATTAGAGCATCTTTCCAGTCTTCCGGAATCCGTTCGGTTCGCCAAACTTCTTGTAGAATTTTGGTTATTTCCTTGATTGTACCTGGACCAGCGGATTTCAAAAGTTCAGCAGTGATTCCATCTTCACCAGAAGCTTTGTTATTTTTAAGCCGCTTGATTTACCTAAGCATTTCCTCTTCATTCGGTGGTAATGAATCTGGGTTTGTTTGTTTAGGGTTTAGTGTTGGTAATTTGTTTAAGGGC
Organism: Cosmopolites sordidus; assembly: GCA_031761425.1. Lineage (NCBI taxonomy): Eukaryota > Metazoa > Arthropoda > Insecta > Coleoptera > Curculionidae > Cosmopolites > Cosmopolites sordidus. The sequence continues at coordinate 161,172 of JARFXV010001726.1, read as the reverse complement.
TCAGGACAGTTTAGTATTTGTTCAAAATATTTCGCAAGTTCTTTGCAATTGTCTTGGTTATTTAGAGCTAGTTGTCCGTTTTCCTTTTGAAAGCATAGGCTCTGCGGTTGATAGCCTGTTAATTTAGTTTTAAAAGTTTTGTAAAAGTTTCGGGTGTTATTTTTTTGGAAATCTTTTTCTATTTCATTAAGTTGATTGTTTTCATATTTTCTTTTAGTTTGTCTAATTAGCTTCGATGTTTCTTTTCTTACTTCCAAAAAGATGTTATAGTTTATTGCTGTTTTTTGACTGTTCCAATCTTTGAATGCTTTACTTTGGCTTAATACTGCTTGCTCGCAAACTTCATCCCACCACGGATGTTTTCTACGTTTTTGTAAAGGGACCAACTTTAAGGCTGTTTTAATAATTTTTTGTTTTAATTCTTGCCAGTTCTGTGCAGGTTGTTTATGAAGCTCTTCTGTTAGGGCTGGTTTTATTTTCGTTGGGTCAAACTTTGGTATTAGCAGCCCCTTTTGAATAAGTTTTCGAGGTTTTAAGTTAAGTTTGATTCTAGTCAAGTAGTGATCCGTGTCTATATTTGCTCCTTTCCTGACTTAAACATTCAAAATCTCTTTATAATTGGGGTACGAAATGGCAACATGGTCAATTTGAAATTCACCCATGTACGTGTTTGGGCACCTCCAGGTCTTTTGTTTTGTTATTTTCTTCTTAAAATGGCTTGACATTATTTTTAGATTAAACTGCGAACATAGTTCAACCAATCTTCTACCGTTATGGTTAGTCCATTTATGAGCGGGAAAACTACCGACTGTTTTCCTGTACTTTTTTTCTTTCCCTAGTTGGGCGTTGAAATCACCCAATAGGGTTTTTACATGGTTAGAGGGAATTTTAGAGATAGTCTTTTCCAGAATTTCCCAGGACTTATTTACTTTTTCAGGATTAGATTTATTTTCTTCGTTAACTGGGAGGTGTGCATTGATTAATGTATAGTTTTTGTTAGCACACTTGAGGGATAGTGTCACAAGTCGATTATTTACTGGCTGGATATTTGTTATAGAACCAAGAATGTTTCTTGAGACAGCGAAAGCAACACCGAGATGTGGTGTATTTTTGAATATTCTTTTGTCCGTTTTACTTTTAAAAAGTCTGTAGTTGCCGAATTCCAAGGTGTTATCATCTATCAATCTGGTTTCTTGCAAAGCTAAAATTTGGATTTTTTGCTGATTTAATGTTCGCCCCAATTCGTGTAGTTTTCCTGGACGCAGGAGAGAATTGATATTTACCGTTCCAAAGAAAGTTTTTATTTTCGGTTTCAGACGTTGGCCAGAGGTCTCCGACTCCCTCTGAAAGATTTTGCGTTTAAGCCCGGATGCCCCAGAATCCGAAAGTCCGGTTGTACCAGCAAAGCTAGCAGAGGATTTTCTACCTCCTGGGGTAATTTTGTAATTACTAGAACGCTTCATCTTGTACTTTGAATTAATTGTTTGAACCATGACGGTTCAGAGGTTAAGACTGGAGGGGTTAGTTCCAGAATTTAAATATCAGCCGCACCACTGGTGAACAGACGCTGACCACTCAGCCGCTTGATACAAGTCAGACGCTAAGTGGATTTAGCTTTCTTTTTGCCTTGGTTCGGGACTGCTTATTTTGGAAAATTCGCAGCTGTCCATTAATATCTAATGGAACTTTCACTATCCACCACCCGTGACCCGTCCAGTACCTTAGGCGAGGTATACTGGAAAATTCCTATATATATATATATATATATATATATATATATATATATATATATATATATATATATATATATATATATATATATATATATATATATATATGTTAATATCGAATCCTAAAACATCGATATTATGTCCTCATACCTAACTGAAACTGATTTTTAATCCTCATATACAAATATATTTCTTAACCTCTTTTCCCTGTCGACTTTAGAATAAATATTGCTTTTGTATAACTTATTAAGTTAAACAAGACCTACATAGTAAATATTTAAACAAGCGTGACTTAATATTTAATTTATTCATTTAATCCATGTGAAGAAACCATATAAAAAATTGTTATCTTAGCGATAAAATCTCCAACATTTAGTTACGGTAATTTTAATAAATATATTATTGCAATCATATTTCCTGGTGGTAACTAAGGTTGTACTGTTATTATAATGAATTCCAAAGTAAGTGTATTGTGATTATAGAAGTATGGTATAGTAATTTTTTTTACCAACCTTTATTGTTAGCTTGATAAACTGGTAAAGACCTATAAGTCACTTTCAAGTATACCTGCTTTAGCTGGAGCTCAAATTCAATCCCAAAATATTGTTAATGCAGTTTGGTCTCAAAGAAATATTGAAAAAGGGAAAACTGTCAAGTTTAGCTGTTCAATATTACTCAACAAATATGAAAAAATTGAAGAAACATTACCAATTGACGTTAGTTCGGAGTAAGTATTTGCATACAGTAAAAACCTACAATAACTAGGATTAGTTCAAGTAAACTGACATTAATTCAAAACTTACTAAATTATTTCAGATTACTATCTCAGTCATCAAAGTCGAAGAAATATAAAGCTGTCCTTAGAGAACATGATAGTAAACAATTTCTAGAAATTTGGAAAAATAATAGCTTAATCCGTACAGTTGATGTATCTGCTCTGGATATACATGGAAATATTTATACTGATGGTAACACTATATTATTTATAATACTCATTTAAAATACAATATTTACAGTTGAATTTGCTACATTTGAATTCTCTCCTGATGAAAAAAGACTAATGTTTGTGGCTGAAAAGAAAACTGTTAAAAGTGAGCCTTTTTATAAGAGGAAAAAGCCAGAAGAACCAAAAGATAATGATGGAGATGCATCAAAAACTGTTCCCAAGGTGATTATTAAAGAAAAGTATTTGAACGATTTTTGAATTAATTCAGGATTTCAAAATGCCTGGAAAACTATTTGAATTCAATTTACTTTTGAATATTTTTTTCTATAAGTTATTTTTATTCATAACTAGCTTCAAAAGCAGTAAATAACATTATTAAAACTACTATGACAGTATGGTTATTTATATAAAATTGAAATATATAGATAACAAAAATGTATATCTTATCTATAACATTATCAGTCTATTCAATATATGCCATGGCAGGGCAGTAGCATTACAAAAGTGAATGATAATTGCATTTCCAAAAAGAAGCTGTCTTTCTAGTAATGTTCTATTAGTCATGAAAAAAGGCTGATTTTTGTGTGTTTATTATATACAATTTTTTGAGGGGAAGTATTTGGTTCCTTCTTTACTTCTGTAGTCAACAGAATTCATGATCAGAGCAGAGGCCGATCGCAAAGTGAAAGAGAGATTATTGAGGTGTACATCTTGGATGAATGCATACAGAACATTCTACTTAATCAGTTAAGCATGAGAATTCTATTAGCTGGATGGGTGTCACTTTTGCTCACTGTGAACCAAAAATGAAGACAAGTGACCACAGGGATGGTTAAACATGTTCAAGTGCAATTCAAAGGGATTGTGACTGTTAATGAATTTTGGATTCATCACTATATGTCAGAATCGAAAAGAAGTCAAAACAGTGGGTTTAACACAGGGAAAGTGCCCTGAAGCAGGTAAAGAGGTTTCCATATTTATGAATGCAGATATGCAGAATGCAAGATGAATTTGCAAGGCATTGTCTTCATCAATTCCTTTGAAAAGGGAAACATGATCACAGAAAAGAATTATGTTGCACTAGAAATCAAATTTCATGATGGGTTGATGAAAACACCCTGAGTTTGTGAAGAAAAAAAGTGTTGTACAATTCACCCGCCCATTCGTCCGCTATTGCAACAGCGAAATTAATCAATCTGCTCTACGAAGTGATGCTGCATTCATTCGGTTCTCCGGAATTGTGCCTCTCTGGCTTCTTTCTCTTTTCATATATAAAAAAATGGCTGGTTCGAAAGAAATGCTTACCAAAGAAAAAGATTATCGTCAAAACAAAGGATTATTTTGCAGAGTTCAACAGGTTGTACTTTTTGGAAGGCTTAAAATAGTTGGAAATAACACAGAATTTTAAGTAGTGAGAATTTCTAAGATTTGCGCAATTTTAATACGAAAACCTTAGTTTAATTTTTTCGAATATTTAAAATCATCAGAAAGTGACCTGTTTACATATAGTAGTTCTTTTTTTTAAATAAATTTATTATTATCTTTTTTTAAAATAAATCTGTTACAAATTGATGGCTGTATTTTTTTCATATTAATACTTGAGAAACTGAATAGTCGTCATTTAATTATTAATGTGTGTCCGGGTAGTATGAAAAAGCGTGTCCATCTTATACAACTTTACAGAAACGGTTCCGTGCAAAATGTTTTTCGTAAACTACCAGATGTATAATCAATATTTCACGTGAAGTTGCACTTCAACATGAAATAGTCTCGCAATTACTCAAAAGAAAATATAGATACTATTCCTGAAAATGTTATAGAAGACCCAGAAGTCTCAATTTTGTGACATTTACATAAGTTAGACATTGCAGAAATCAGTGAAATATTTGCGATGAATGCGTGAAATATAGTGATGTATTTGCCAAGAATTTTATAGAAAAATCATTTAAAATTCAATTAGTAGAGTAGAAATAGAGAGTAGTGCAGAGTAATTAGTAGTAAAATAGATTGTGAAGAGGTTTAAAGAAATTAATCACTTCAGTTTGTATACCAATTTTTTTCCTTTATAACTGGATACATAAACAAAACAAATTGGAGCAAAATAAACGCAAAAGTGGATTGTTACTGCTTAGTGTGATGCTTTCAAAGATGAGGTTGGCAAAGTGACTACCAGCAAATGATTAAGATGTTAAGAAGCACTCTTGTAGCCATAATGGGAGCATATGAACTTCTACATTAGGTAGTTTTAACAGGCACTCTACTAGCAAACCGGAACTGCTGAAACATTTAATTTTCTTAATTATTTACTGAAGTTCCTAAACTTTTCTTTAATGCCGATTGTATGTAATAAAAATAAGCTGATTATCTAGTATCTAAACTTGATAAAACAAATTAGCAAAAGAGTGGTTATTTACCATGCAGCAAGAGCATGCATTTATAATGCAGCAAATGTAGTGATATTATTCTCAAAAAATAAAAATCAAATTTTGCATTATATTAAAAAATTAACGAGCATTTTGTTTAACTGAAAAACTGTTTCATATTTTGCCTTACTTTCTACTCTTTGTATTGAATGTGATCAGTTTAAGAAAGAGGTTTAAATTTTTTACAAAATTATTTTTCATATTAATTTCTACAATATTTTGCAAATCTGCATTAAATAAAATTAGAACATCAAACCATATTGTAACTGTAATTCAGCATTACTTTGGTAATTCTAAATATTAATATTATATTCTAATTTTATATATTATGAAGATAAATTCATTGACAAGGAATCATGTTAACAATTTATCTAAATAAATGATAAAAAATTGTCTTCGTAATTTGTAAGTATCTTCTTTTTACATTATATTTAGGTTCTTTGTTAAAGGCAGTGTTGTTAATTTTTTTCAAAAACTATATAAATGTTGAAAAATGTAATGAATATATACATACTTTACATTATATTGTTGAATTTAATTTATTACTCCTAGAAATAGAGTAATTTGTCCATACGGACAGTAATCTTACAATTGTAAGATTATCTTGTCTTTATATGTGTCTTTATATGTTGTCAATTGACAACATATAAAGACACGTACGGATCGATTTAGTAATATAGCTGCAAATATAATTTTAACCTAAGGTACTTTTGTCTCTATTATAATTCTGGACTTAATAACTACTCAAATCTGCGCAAATCTGAAGTTTGGAACCTTTTGAATCTTCGCATTAGGGTGTACTGTTGGCCTTTTATTGTACCTTTAATTATATTGTTTAATTGACTTTTTGATGGATGACACTGGGAAGTCTCGTTAGATGATGAAATTGGGCACATATCTTGGAGCATCTACCATGACATGTAGCTTCATTAGCCTTTAGTTTCTATTTTTAAGGTAGTCTTCAATTTTATATACATAAATTATTTTACATATTTCTTCATCTACAAATAGGTAACTGTTGCTGGGCTGGCAGTCGACAGATCAGATGTATATAACAGGTGTTGCGGTTAATAATTCTTTTTTTTTTCTTTAAAAAAAACACGTTTAATTTCGGAGAAAGGTAAAAAATGGTTTATTCAAAGTATGCGCCGTCACTAGCTGCACATTTTCCCCATATCTTTAGGAATTTGTGGATACCCTCCTAGAAAATGATGCCTAGATGCCGTATATCTTTTGAGGTGGCCCAGTTATCAAGCCATTTCTTGACATCTCCGTAATTGTTAAAGTGTTTCATGGAAAGTGCGTGAGGCATCGATGAAAACAAGTGGTATTCAGAAGGAGCCAAGTCTGGTGAGGGGAGGCAAGAGTTGGTGTATGTGCGAGTGGATTTCTGTCCTTAGCACCTAGTCAAATGTAGAAATTGTGTCTCTGGCCGCTACCGCGGTTTAGTCTGTAGACTACAGCGTCGTCGTGCTGTAAAATCACTTTTCTGTGTCTTGCAGTCCATTCTGGTCGCTTTTCGATGAATGCATGGTTTAAATTGATCATTTGTTGACGGTAGCGAATAATATTAACTGTTTCACTTGGTTCCAGAAGCTCATGGTACACTCTTCTGATCCCACCAAATGCAGATAATTTAATTTACAAAGCGATTGGGTCGATTGCGTCGATGTTAATGATTGTCCTGGGTTAACCCGCGATTTTCTGCGTTTTGCCCCTAGTCACGATTCGATGCAAAAAAGTATTTCTTTTATGCCGAGAAACAAAACTTCGCACATCGTTTTTCGCTTTTTTTGGCATCTGTCTGCCATTCAGCTGATGTATCCATTTTCTTGCCTTCTCGATCTTTTCCATGACATGCAGACGATTATAAATGGTTCGGCGACCAACCTTTAATCTATGTGCCATTTGTTGTTGAGTACTTCCAACAATGCTTGCAATTCGGCATCTTCAAATATTTTCTGTTGACCTGGGTGTTCTTGTCGAAATCATCACTTTTGAATCGTCTAAACCAACGCCCACAAGCTCTGTTTCCAGCGCCATTTCAAAAAATTAAGAATCATTTGTAACGTTCACAAATTCTTGATCGCTACTGGTAAGATCATTTCGGGTGAATTGTATTTGAAAAAGCACCTGTATCGTTTAGGACAGGGCCAAGACAGTCTAACTCCAAATCTCGAAGTGAGTGGACGTTTTCGCACCTTACCCTTCCGACCGAGAGGGTTTTTCGTCCCGGACATTAGAGAATCCGGTCAATCAGGAACCAGGCCGTTGAAGCACCAGTTATTTCGGAGGCCGACCATTGGCGAAACCAAATCCTTTTTTGGGGCTACTTTGCACAGTAACCGGTCAGTCAGGTTCCCGACTGTTTGGGTACCCCCGCATAGGAACATTGAATTGCCCGTAGGTGTACTTATGGTATTCGGATACCCCAGTACTGGATAGGCAATCGGCGAGGCAGTCGAGAAATAAGGCCAGATTAATACATTTTTATTATATTTTCGTATAGAGCTAAAGATTTACATTTCTGTTTTTAAAATAGCCTAATTCTCCGACTACCTTCAGGAAATAGAAAATTTGCCGTCCGATTACTTATAAGTTATCTTTACTTTCTAAATATTTTTTGAATAGACTTAGTACCATCTGATTTATAAGTAGAGAGAACTAGAAACGAGCTCGTGTAAGTTAGAGGAACTTGTTCAGTTTTTTTTTGATTTTCCACGGTAAGGTTTGGTGAACCACAGTCCCTAACCTTTCTGAGTCTGTTTTATAGTTTTATTCTTTCTACCTTTAAATGTACTTTGAGTTGTTTTTTTTTAGTCACAATTAATTAGACATTTTGAGTCAAAATTAAATCAATAATATTTGAGAAAAGACAATTTTTTTTCACGCGCCTTTTCACGCGCAGCTTTATCCTGTCCAGGACCTTCTCCCTGGTACTCCTGGCGAACAGCTTGCCGTCACTGTGGCCAATATTTTTTAATTGTTTTCAAAGAAAAAATAATTGGTCACACTAATGTGCGGTTAGTACCGCCACACCTAGTATAAGATAAAACACTGTACCCTGTGGTGCTCCTGTGTTGATTGTAAATAATTCAGTGTACTTATTTTGTTATTTTACTATAAAGTGTCTATCTTTTAAGTATGACTTGAGTATCATAAAGTACTGGTACAATTCTGTGGACTAGTTCTGCAGCCACTTTCTGATTAGGAAAATCAAACTGATCACAAAGTACCAGTTTGATTTTCGTAGTTATTAATTTTCTTTCATTTATTATCGGTTTGAGTCTCGTGAAGAATAATTTTTCAAATAGTTTAGACAATATTGACAATAGACATATGGCCTGTAGGATTTCATCTGTTCAAGCAGTTTGCCTGGCTTAGAAATCTGCACAATTTGGGCTACTTTTTATAATTTTGGAAAGTAATTTATTCTAATAATAGTTACTATATAATATGCTACTGTGAATAGACAGTGCAACATCAAGAAAACAGATACATAATGAAATGATAATTCTAGGAAAAGCTCATTACATAAGTATAAAATGATTACAATTACAGTCTAATACGGTTTAAGATTAGGATGATAGAAGGGGGTAGCTATCCCCCACCTATTTACCGGGATGGTAGCAAACCATTGAATTGGAAAGAACGGTGTGGGTAGTATTGCTTTAGTTGTAAAAGATGCCACGTCGCAGACAATGAGTGCCGCATGAACAAGTGTCCCAGTTTGAGCAAGGTTGTTGGGTCTGCGAGAGGGTAGAATATATATAGGGGACCAAGCGCCACTACTTTTATTTTTAAAGGACTTTTAAACAATTGATGTATATGTTAAGCAATACGAACACGTTATATATATATATATATATATATATATATATATATATATATATATATATATATATATATATATATATTAAGTTACTCTTAATTTTGTTTAGGGTGAAGAATATTTATACCAACAAGACTGGGGTGAACAATTAGTCGGAAAGAAGATATCAATAATTGCCGAATATAATATGGAAACAGATTCTATTCAACTATTAGAAGGAATTCCAGATGACGTATGTATTGCTCAAATCAAATATGCCCCAGATGGAAATTATATTGTTGGTGTGGCTTATTTCACTGAACCAAGGAAGTTAGGATTAATTTACTGCACCAACAGACTAAGTTCGATTTTTCAATTAGATTTTCAGGGCAATTATTGTAAGTTTGAATATGTTCTCAAAATTCTCTTGGTTTCATTTTTTTTTTTCAGTTGTGTTATCTCTTAAAGATACCTCTGTTAAATCACCCATTTTTACACTTGATGGCAAATCGATAGTTTGGTTGCAAAGAAGCGCTAGAGGTCCCCATATGTCATGCATGGCTTTAGTTAAAGCGGCCGTACCTTTAAATGAAAATGTAAGTTTAAACTAAAAGTGTAACTGTTTTTTTTATAAGATTTATCTATAAAAACTTAAATAAGGGATTTGATTTAAGGAAAATTGATGTTTTTTTTTGCAATAAATTTGCCTAACAAACAAAATTTTAAAAATATAAATGTTCTAAAAAATACAAACTTTTAACGTTAATATTTCGAGAAGTATTCTCCTCCCGTTTTCAAAACGAAACGAATAAATTCTGAAAAGATAAGAAGTAAATATATTTTTTGTGTATGTCAATGATACTTACATTGACAATTAATAAATTAATACAAAAAATAATATATATATATATATATATATATATATATATATATATATATATATATATATATATATATATATATATATATATATATATATATATATATATATATATATATATATAATATATAATATAATAATATATATATATATATATATATATATATATATATATATATATATATATAAATAATAACTTCAATAAATAAATAAAAAATGAGTACAAAAAATGATAGATGTATTATTTGTATTTTAATCCTATACATGGGTTACATAAAATCGATAATTATCGAACAGCTGAGCTTAAATCTCTGTAGAAAATAATGATCTAGCATAGAATAAAAATTGTCAACTCCATATATATATTTATATATTATTATTATTATTATTATTATTATTCACGTATGGGCCCTGGTGGACCACGCGCAGTACAATTAGAGGCGCTTGTTGTTGTTAGCCTTCCTTTGCGCCCATACTAATTTCATTCTTTCGCTATGAGCTTTTTTCCTTTCGTCAGACCAAGTTGTTCCAGTCTTCCTACATTTTCCTCTCTGGCCAACCTTCCAAACGTTAACCTTGGGTCTGAAACAGCCTCTATCCTGAATTTCACTTTGTGTAATATTTGCTAGCCTACTCGGATTCATCCGTTTTATGTGTCCGTAAAATTTATTTTTATTTATTTTTATATCTGTGTATTGTTTGATTTCTTGGTTTTCTCGAAGTCGGTATGTTGTGCTATTTATTTGTTTGGGGCCTAGGATTTTTCTTATGATTTTTTTTCCTTCTTTTCAATGTCCTCGATGTCCCGCTTTCTATTCAAAATGAGCGTTTCTGCAGCATATAGACATTCTGGCTTAATAACTGCGTTGAAATGTCTCAGTTTTGTGTTTTTAGATAGGCATTTTTTGTTGTAAATATTTTGTGTGTCTCAATGCCGTTTCCATTTTTTGATATCTACCCTTATTGGCCTCTTTTTCCAACCCATTTTCCATGATTATTTCACCCAAATATTTGAAATGAGAGACTGGTCTGATGTTACCATATTTTGTTTTTAGAAATGGTGTTCTTAGTCTGTTGCAGGTCATGTATTGTGTGTTTTCAAAGGAAATTTGGAGTCCTACCTTTTCTGCTGTTTCTTTTAGGATTTCAATCTGTTTCTGTGCCGTTACATCATGAGCTAAAATTGCTAGATCATCAGCAAATGCTAGACAATCAATGTTGATGTTGGTTCTGCCCAGTTTAATGGGCTGGTCAATATTCAGGGCCGACTTTTTTTTACGCCACTCCTGTATTACTTTTTCTAGAACACAGTTAAATAAGAGTGGCGAGAGTCCATCCCCTTGTCTCACTCCAGTTTTAATTTCGAAGGGCTCTGAGATGTCACCCATGAATTTAACTTTTGACCTTGTGTTCGTTAACGTTGCTTTAATAATTGCCAGCGTTTTTAGATCTAGTCCTTGTTCTTTCAAGATTCGGAATAAAGATTCGCGGTCAATAGAATCATATGCTTTTTTGAAATCCACAAATGGACAGACGAGATTTTTATTGTACAGTTTTTGATGTCTTAGAATCAACTTTAGATTCAGGATCTGTTCAGGGTAGGATCTGCCCGATCGAAAACCTGCTTGATATTCACCAATGTTAGGTTCTAACTGTGCCTGTGTCTAGTAGACATTAAGATAGAATCTTGTATCAAACTGGGAGAAGAGATATCCCTCTATGGTTGTTTACATCCGTTCTATCTCCTTTCTTATGTAGTGGATGGATTAGAGCATCTTTCCAATCTTCCGGAATCCGTTCGGTTCGCCAAACTTCTTGTAGAATTTTGATTATTTCCTTGATTGTACCTGGACCAGCGGATTTCAAAAGTTCAGCAGTGATTCCATCTTCACCAGAAGCTTTGTCATTTTTAAGCCGCTTGATTTGCCTAATTATTTCATCTTCATTCGGTGGTAATGAATCTGGGTTTGTTTGTTTAGGGTTTAGTGTTGGAAATTTGTTTAAGGGCTCAGGACAGTTTAGTATTTATTCAAAATATTTCGCAAGTTCTTTGCAATTGTCTTGGTTATTTAGAGCTAATTGTCCGTTTTCCTTTTGGAAGCAAAGCCTTTGCGGTTGATAGCCTGTTAATTTAGTTTTAAATGTTTTGTAAAAGTTTCGGGAGTTATTTTTTTGGAAATCTTTTTCTATTTCATTAAGTTGATTGTTTATATTTTCTTTTAGTTTGTCTAATTAGCTTCGATGTTTCTTTTCTTACTTCCAAAAAGATGTTATAGTTTATTGCTGTTTTTTGACTGTTCCAATCTTTGAATGCTTTACTTCGGCTTAATACTGCTTGCTCGTAAACTTCATCCCACCACGGATGTTTTCTACGCTTTTGTAAAGGGACCAACTTTAAGGCTGTTTTAATAATTTTTTGTTTTAATTCTTGCCAGTTCTGTGGTTGTTTATCAAGCTCTTCTGTTAAGGCTGGTTTTATTTTCGTTGTGTCAAACTTTGGTATGAGCAGCCTCCTTTGAATAAGTTTTTGAGGTTTTAAGCTAAGTTTCTTTCTAGTCAAGTAGTGATCCGTGTCTATATTTGCTCCTTTCCTGAATTGAACATTCAAAATCTCTTTATAATAGGGGTACGAAATTGCAACATGGTCAATTTGAAATTCACCCATGTACGTGTTTGGGCACCTCCAGGTCTTTTGTTTTGTTATTTTCTTCTTAAAATGGGTTGACATTATTTTTAGATTAAACTGCGAACATAGTTCAACCAATCTTCTACCATTATGGTTAGTCCATTTATGAGCGGGAAAACTGCCGACTGTTTTCCTGTACTTTTTTTCTTTCCCTAGTTGGTCGTTGAAATCACCCAATAGGATTTTTACATGGTTAGAGGGAATTTTAGAGATAGTCTTTTCCAGAATTTCCCAGGACTTATTACTTTTTCAGGATTAGATTTATTTTCTTCGTTAACTAGGAGGTGTGCATTGATTAATGTATAGTTTTTGTTAGCACACTTGAGGCATAGTGTCATAAGTCGATTATTTACTGGCTGGACATTTGTTATAGAACCAAGAATGTTTCTTGAGACAGCGAAAGCAACACCGAGATGTGGTGTATTTTTGAGTATTCTTTTGTCCGTTTTACTTTTAAAAAGTCTGTAGTTGCCGAATTCCAAGGTGTTATCATCTGTCAATCTGGTTTCTTGCAAAGCTAAAATTTGGATTTTTTGCTGATTTAATGTTCGCCCCAATTCGTGTAGTTTTCCTGGACGCAGGAGAGAATTGATATTTACCGTTCCAAAGAAAGTTTTTGTTTTCGGTTTCAGACGTTGGTCAGAGGTCTCCGACTCCCTCTGAAAGATTTTGCGTTTAAGCCCGGACGCCCCAGAATCAGAAAGTCTGGTTGTACCAGCAAAGCTGGCAGAGGATTGTCTACCTCCTGGGGTAATTTTGTAATTACTAGAACGCTTCATCTTGTACTTTGAATTAAAGGTTTGAACCATGACGGTTCAGAGGTTAAGACTGGAGCGGTTAGTTCCAGAATTTAAATATCAGCCGCACCACTGGTGAACAGACGCTGACCTGCTTGATACAAGTCAGACGCTAAGTGGACATAACAATTACAATTTAATGACACAAAAATATGGAGAAGTATGGGAAAATGTTGGAAGTGGATTTTAATCTATTTTTAGTTATTAAAGCATTAAATATAGAACAGTTTGTTATTAATTCTGAATTTATTTTACAAATTTTAAATATTCTATACCTGAAAGTTGTTAATTTTATATATTTACATGTTTAGGAATTCAAACGTGGCCATATTCTTTCAATTTTCTAAAACAAAAATACGCATGTATTTTTGCGATTTTCTTTCCAAATGACTTACAGAAATTGAAATTCTTTAGAGAACAAAATCAGTAATGAAATGCCGCGCTATGTAAATGGCCACATTCTGCTATCTGGCATAATGAGGTAACTATTCTAAATTCATTGGAGGTTACAAAATATGCCAATTACAGTTATAGCCCATATATGTTCCGGAAGCGACATATCACGTGAGTTTGTAGTCTAAGGAAGAATATTGGTCTTGCCTTTTTGTAGAAATCATTACGTAACCGCTACAACATAAGAATGCTTTTGTTATAAGTCTTAAAAACTATGGTACAAAATATGGTAATCTGTGTCAATTAATCTTTTTAGAAATGCTGATTTTTTTTTCCCAATAAAGTTTAATTATGTCTTGTTGATTTTTAAAATGTTCTTTAACGTTATGTAGTTCGCTAATTCGTCGCCCCTATTACTGTAGTGACAAATTCAAGTTTAGCGTTAGATTCTGTTGAATTAACATTTGCCTCTATGTTGAATTAGTTTTAATTCATATTGACTCTGTTGTATTGTTGAATTTGAAAATATTTTTCTAGATAAGTTTACATAAACGCGCATCGGGAAATTAAAAACACGTGATTTTCTGTTAGTGGTAAATCTCTTTGAATTGGGTGCTGGGTGCAAAATAAATATTCCCTTGTTCAAAAGACGCAACACGTATTGAAGTTTAACATTGATTGATTATGCCAGTATTGCCTTAACAGATTGTTTTACGATTTTGATGCACAATATGTTTCAAAGGCCTTGGTTTGTATATTGGCTTAGTGTTTGTTGAATATTCGGGTATAATGGTATCGTATTCATCGATGTATTTTCTCTATAGATTATCTATTAGCTGAAGAAAATATAATTGAATTTTTCTCCAATTCCATTATAAAAAGCATTTTCAAATCTGGATTCACGTTAGCCATCAAAACAATGGATAAGTCCTAATCGTTTTATGTTACCGTAACTTCATGGCCAGTTTTTCTTTCCAATTTATTATTTAAAATTGATATACTTATGGAGATCCCAATCAAAGGAACGTTGTCTTTCTCTTTTTCTTCTTATATTACGCTTATATGAAATTTTCGATAGTAAAATAATGAAAACGAAAACAAAATATAGAATACAATTCAGTATATAAACTATTCTATAATTATTATTCTGATTTTTTTTATAATTTATTGTTCTCGCACACCTTAAGTAATGTACAACATTGATTTAAGAATATTACTGAACTACTGTTTAAAAAACGATGTGTTATTTGTCAATTTAATGCTTGGTATATTTCATATATTGTAAATACTGTAATTTTTAGTCCAAAGTAGAAACAGTTGTGGACGTAGTCTCTAACAAAGTTACAATCCATAACAATAAGACATTTTATGGAATCTACAATAGTGGTTTTCCAAAAAGGCCATGGGCAAGTAATAACAGATTATTATTAAACACAAATCAAAAGTATACAATAAATTCTTATGTAATTAACATTGGTATGTGTGACATGCACAATTTTAAAGTTATTCTTTCTAATTCAGTTTCAATTTTAGATATGGGAACTATAACAGAACTAGAATGGACAAATGGTAGCCTAATTGTTGTAGACGTTGATAATGATGTAGTTTTAAGTTTAAGAAGAAATTTCTTTGTGCCTGACGTCTTGATGATTGGTCAGTTAAAATCTGATAACTCGATATGCTGGGCCGAAATTAGTTCGAAGATCGAAGTTCCTTCATTGTTGAATGTAACATACAAATATTTGGATTTAGTTGCTCATGAAGAATCTGTTGGTGAGTAAAACTATTTTTGCTTTTAGTGCACATTAAAGGAACATTATAAATCATTGTAAAACATTTAAATGGGAAATTTGTACTACTATAGTATAAACAGTGATAACTACTGAACCTATAGTAGAGAACATTAGCTGACTTCAGTAGCTGTATATACCATAATATCAAACACTTAGAAATATGGTTATAGCAGATTCAGCTCTAACACAGGACGAACATGGCTGCAATGGAACTATTATTGCCACAGTTTATTATATACATTTTTACTAGGATTACTTTCATAAAAAATGCAATTTATTAGGTTGATTTCGAACAAATGTCATTTTTTTTATAGAAAAATAAATCATTTATTTTAAAAATCATGTAAAAATATAAAAAAGTTAGGTTTGGGTCAAAAAGATTGCCCACACTAGTTTTTTTTTAATTATTTACATTTTCATCTTACGTTTGATTTCCTTTTTTGCATAAATAACTTGTATTATAAAACATTTAAAGTATTTTATTCATTTGAAGATGAAAAAAAACTAAGAAAGAATTGAAAATATTATTTTTTAGGGGGGACAGAAAGATAGCACACGTAATATTAAAAATATTACAAAGTTATTAAGTTATAATAATTAGAGAAACCCTCACCCTAGTAACCGGTGTAGGCTCCGTCCTTTCTCTAATGCGAGAAACAGACGATTTAGAAATGAATCATAGAGGCGGCGGATTGATTCTCGAGGAAATTTTCCCGACTCTTTCTGAATTGCTCGTTTCAAATTACCCGTGTTTTGAAATTTGTTATGTTAAATTTCAAGTATGTTAAAGTCTTGTTAACGTCGCGAGCCAATCTAGAACACTAATATTTTCCTTCAAAAAAAAACATTTACATAACTACCATTTGCTGGGTAGACTGGCATATTGTCCTGTTGGAAAACAAAATATTCTTTTGTTATTGATTCAAAGTACTTTTTGAATTGATTGTTGATTAATTTCAGATAATCTTTGCTGAAAATTCGGCAATTAACAAACACGATTTCCGTGTTTGTATAATAGTCCATGCCTCCCCATTTTATCATATATCCTACATCAACTTCTCTTCGAAAACACTTTTTCATCTTTCAGGGGATAATATAAATTACAAGTCCATTGATCAGGGTCGCCTTAATTAAACTTTTTTTCATTAGCGAATAGCACTTTCATCCCTTCGTCTTTCCACTGGCAAACTTCTAGCTTCTTTCTTTATGCGCAATGCTAAAGGATGGTATCTTTTTCATTTTTTTTTCTATGGAGGTGTGGAGCAGTCTGAAGGACCCTCTGAGCGCTTTTTATATTCGTTTTAACACCAGCTGTTTGGCGATCTGTTAATGTAGAGTTGCATCCTTAAAATGGCCCGTTTTATCTTTTGTTTAGACAAGCGGCCTTCCAGGGGATTTTTGTTTTCTTACCGCTCCGGACTTTTTAGTAAATTCGAAATCAGCTTTCTACTCCTGACCGTATTCCTGGTAATTTCGGAAATCGATAATCATCGATTTTTCATCCGTTGAATAATATTTTGCTCAATTAATGTCAATAATTTTGCACGTCCCATGTTTAGAAGTTTACTGACTAACAGCGGAGATAGAACTGGATCTTCATTTTCGTATATAAGATATTGGCGTACCCCCCCCCCCCCCCAAAGTTAAGGCAAAAGTGTTAGCTAGCAACAGGCACTACCTTCATTACTTTATTTGCACATCTCGTATGCGCAATAAAATATACGAATATATTACTATTTATTTTATAACTATAAATCAAAATTTACTTAAATTCTCATTTTGTGATTAATTAGTTATATGAAATTAAAAAAGAAAAGATAAATATCGTTTTGTTTCAACAATTCTAATTTTGTATTTTTATATGATCTAGTAACTACACTTCTGAACCTCTTCTATTATTTTTTCGTTTTTTTTATTTATTTTTGTTGTCTTTTGTAATTAAAATAATTTTGTAATATGATGATCATATAACTTCAAAAGTGGTGAGAATGCAAGGGCAAAAGCATACGATGGCGTACATAGAAAATGAGATAAACAACTTCAATTGTCGCTTGGAAGTCCACGATTTGTTTTACGTTCGCTGTTTTATAAAGTATTCTGTACATGTGCTAATATCATATAGTGAATCGCACGTGTAATATTTCGAACTCTGTCAAGAAACTCATATTATACAATCGATTAATATCCAATGTGTATAATACTGGATTCTTTTATGATATTGTAGCAATAATATATGTAATTACCAAAATATGGTATGTCGGATAAATCGATAAAAAACGGTAAAATGTTCAAATAGCAGAAAGAAAAAAAACACATATTAATCCCTGAAGTTTGTCATCTATCAATGTAGTGGGATCCTGGTTCTTCATATCTCACCTTCTCTTCTCTTTTCTTTTCATCTCTTATCCTCTTTTCTTATTCCCTTCTTATTCTCTTCTCCCTCTAATTCTCTTCTCCTTCTAATTCTTCTTTTCCTACTTATACGTCTCTCTTTCCCACTTCTACTTTCCTTTCTACTTATTTCCCTCCGTCTCCCACCCCGTCTTTCCCCTCTTTTTCCCATTCTTTTTCTACCTGATCTTCTTCATCTTTTTCCATTTTCTCTCTTCTCCTTCTGCGCCTTCCGCTTCTGCTGATCCGCCTCATTCTCTTCCCATTTTCCTTTTTCTTATTATCGTCATCTTCCTTCTCATGTCTCATTCTTTTCTTCTTCCTTCTTCCTCTCTCTGGCTATGTCATTTTTCTTTGACTTTCTTGCACTCGGAGCTTCATCAACATTGTCGCGGCATAATTAAATAACTACAGCACTCCAATTAGTTTGTGACATCAGCATTAACTTGACAGTATTTTTCGGCACCGAGTTTTGTCCGAGTTTAGTCTAATCGGTCCATCTTCCTGTGGTCGATGTGTCCCAACGATTCTGCCTTGTCATCATCTTGTTTTGCGCACTAGACGTTGCTTCTTCCACCGTGTCGGAAAATTTCTCTCATAGAGGTAAGTGTATATAAGTCAAGAAAGAGTTCTGACCTTAACCTAATAGCAAGTTTTAGATTGAAATCTCTAATTCTGCCACCAGCCTTGCCAAATTCTTCCCCTGTGATAGAAAACACCTCATTTGGATCTATTAGCGGATCCACCGTAGTTATTTCCGCTTGCTGTGGAAACAACATGGTCACTTTCATGGTCACTCAGCCTAGGACATGAGGTGATGAACTAGTGTTCCTCAGTCTGCTCATGACCGTTTTGTAGGGTTTTCCCCACGGGTCATTATCAACTTCGTCAGATAATTCCTTCCAGCTATTCCTTTTCCTGGCCTTAATTGCCCTCACTAATCGAAGTGTTTCACTGGCTGATTTACCCATGAGAATGATCATTGGTTAAGCAACTAGTTTCATATGAAAACATTTCCGAAAATTATTATGTATCAAATTTGTGTACATATAATTTTTATAAAAATTGTATATGCACTCGGATTGTATTTGCACCGAAATATAAAATGAACAAAATTATTTTCCAGCACATAAGCATGTATGTATATAAAACATCTATTTCAGGTGACTTCAATGTTATTTATTTAGGACCTAGTACTGGTGAAGATAAAACAGTGCCTTTGGTGACATGGCCTCATGGAGGACCGCATAGCGCGTTTGCCAATTACTTTTTTTTGGAACCAGCCATGTTTTTGTCTTTAGGTAAAATACATGTTTTTTTAATATACTAGAAAATAAATTATTTTAAGAACAACTTTGGAAAACATCATTTTTATTATTTGATATATAAAATGTATTCATGGGTAAATACTTGTAACAGTGTATTTATATAATTTTAAACATAATTATTTTTTATATGGCATTTAACTGAATTTTCATTAGTAGTAATAATTTAGTTTTTATTTGCCTGTATTATAAATAAATTTTTTGAATTCAGTTTTGTCATAGAGCGTTAGTCATAGTCCAGTGTCATAGTGGTTCACATCTAAATGATTTTATTTAAAAAAATAACTTTCTGTCTTTTTCTTTGCTTTTAATAGTCGTTTCCATATAGCCGTTACGTTATTTCAATCCAATTTTGAAAAGTATATAAATGAATGATCCCCTTTATATTTTCATTTATATTCTTAAATTTTTATTAAAATTAATATCAAATTATACAAATTCTTTTAAAAACTTGCATTTCTAAACGACCCAGTAATATGCAAATCATTATTAAGGACATACCAGTTGATACAAATTTTTGATTGTTCAGTTCAATCAGTTAATTCTTCTATTTTTAGCAGGTGTGTAATATTGGTAAGGTAACTACTTTTAATACCATTATTTATTTTGCAACTAGGATTTAAATGATCAAACCTAACCGTTTTTTATTTTTTGTAAAGGGTGATTTTTTTAGTGTATCCGAACTTCCGATAGGTTGTCAAACAAACTGTGAATTTGCGTAATTTATATATATATATATATATATATATATATATATATATATATATATATATATATATATATATATATTATATATATATATATATATATATATATATATATATATATATATATATATATATATATATATTATATATATATTATATATATATATATATATATATATATATATATATATATATATATATATATATATATATATATATATATATATATATATATATATATATATTTTTTTTTTTCTTCTTTTTCATCGGGTTTTAGGTCTTTTTCGTAGACGCTTATGATCAAGCGGTATTACCCAGCGGTCTGGTCTGTCTGTCGTAACCTTTCCAATTATGTCACATACTTTTATCTGTTCTCTAATCGATGTGCAGGCCTTTCTGACCCGCTTTGTAATGCCAAGCGTCGACCTTTCCATTTCCCTTAACTTAACGATGCCATCAATCCATCGTGCTTTCGGTCTTCTTCGCGGACGTTTGCGATCAAGCGGTATCCACTCCAGGATTGCCTTGGTCCATCTGTCGTCCCATCGCCTCGCTATATGGCCTGCCCATCTCCATTTCAACTGTTTTACTCTTCCAATGATGTCACAGACTTTTGTTTGTTCCCTGATCCATGCGCAGGACTTTCTGTCTCGTCTTGTAATGCCAAGCATACATCTTTCCATTCCCCTCTGTGCTACCCGAAGTCTTTGAACTGATTGTGATTTGAGTGTCCATGTTTCATTTCCGTATGTCAGGCAGCACGCACTGATCAAAAACTTTTCTCTTCAGACAAAGTGGGAGTTTGTTCTTAAACACTATGTTGAGCCTACCAAAAACCTGCAGGCCACACTTAACGCGCCGTTCCACTTCCCGGACGGTATCACCATCCACTGAAATCATTTGCCCAAGATATATGTGGTGGTCCACCACCTCTAAATCGCTTCCTAAAATAGGTTTTCTTCTGTTTTCAGCAAATTTGTTGAACATAATCTAACTCTTTTTTAGGTTTATTTTCAAGGCAAATGGTTCTCCCGCTCTTTGCACCTCTGTACGTATTTTTGTAGTTCATCTGGGTCTTGTGACAGGAGAACGATATCATCCGCAAATTTAAGGTGGGTAATACACTATTTATTTTTATTCTATCCTGTTCCCAATCTTGATTACGGAATATCTCTTCAAGGCAGACTGAGAAAGGAACAGGCGATATTAAGTTACCCTGCTGTACACCCCGTTCTATATTGATTTTAACTTCAAGATCATCCATGTGAACTGTCGCTGTAGCTTTATCATACCTGGATCTCAGTAGGTTTAGATAGGCCCTGTCTATCCATTGGTTAAGCAATGCATCCATTATGACTTGCTTTGATATTGAGTCAAATGCTTTTTCATAGTCAATAAAAGCCAAGCACAGTGGCATTGTGTATTCATTGTGCCTTTCTGTGGCTTGTTGGACAAGCTGAATATGATCCATTGACTGAATTCACTTCTGAATCCTGCTTGTTCTCTTGGTTGTGTGTCATTCAGTGTTCTTAATATTCTTTTGGATATTATCTTGGTGAAAACTTTGTACATTACTGATAGGAGGCTTAATGGGCGGTAATTTTTTAAATCTTCCTGTGCTCCTTTCTTATGAAGAAGAATCACTTCAGCATTTTTTCATAGGTTGACTATTTTTTGTTCTTTCAAGCATTTTGTATACAATTTTGCCAGTATTTTATGTAAAGTTCTACCGCCAGCTTTTAACATCTCAACTGTTACCCTGTCCTTTCCTGGAGCCTTTCCGTTCTTCATCGCTTCTATAGCATTTGTCACTTCATCCAACTGGATCTCTGGTATTTGGTCTTCCGTAGGCATTGTTCTCTTTGACTGGTTCTAATCTTCATATAACTTTGATAAAATCTTCTGATAACCTCTTACATTTCCGTACGTTCCCTGCTCAGTGTGCCATCCTCACACATTAAGGCAAGCATTTGTGTCCCTTTATTTCTCAGCTTGTTTTGCTTTTGTATTCTCTTGTTTTCTTCTAGTGTTTTTTTACACTAGCTGCATATTGAACCGACCCGTTTCTTCTCGAATACGTTTTCTTATAGTTTTGCAAAGCTTAACGTACTCGACTTTACCAAAAAGACTCCCTGCATTCCTCATTGTACGTCGTTTTTCATTAAATCAATTTTCTGATTGAAGATTTTTTACTGTTTGAAACTTTTTTCCTCTGGTGATATTGCATCAGCCGTTTCGAGCACATTGTCGATGATTTTTTCATACTGATCTGTTCATTCTATCTCTTTTCGGTCTTGTAGCACTGCAAAGCGGTTCGATAAAGCAATCTAAAAATCACTGCCCATCTCCAGCAGCTTCCCAGAATTTACTTTGCATTTATTAGATCTTGCAATTCTTGTACGTTCTCTTCAGTTTATCCTAACCTTTTTTTATTTTATTTATCTGAGACCAGTTGGACTTTTTCATGTTCATTTTCCGTTGATTTATATCTTATTAAACGAGTTCATAATATACAGTTCTTGTCCTTCCGCAAAATCATTCAATCTATCACCTCTATTGTCGCTTTCACCAATTCCATATGGGCCAGTTGCATTTTCAACAATTTTTCTCTCTAGAAGCTGGGCCACATCATCATAAAATATCTCTATTTTCTCATCACTATATCACCATAGGTGCATAAGCTTCGACGATTGAAGCTTAAACTTTTTATTCAGCTGACTGACACATTGGGCTAGAGGGGGCTAGACACTGTCCTTCAACTTTCGGTTAATGAGGAGGTTAATGTACCCCGAGTACTTTATACCCCGAGTATAAAGTACGTGACAAGTTGTTTCCGGTTTGATTAGTTCTCCCACTCTTCGTGTTTCACATAGCCTTATGATGTCTTATTGTATGCTGTCAAGCTCGATTAACAGTTCTTGTAGTCGTTGATCCGTTTTCATTGACCGAATATTCTGTGTTACAATGTCCAAAGTCCACTGGCAACCTGATCTAACTCGGTGATTCTTAGCACCCTCTGCCTTGGGCCAGGTCTTCTCGCTGCCGTAGGTAGTTGTTTGGCCTTGAACTCCGGGGAATAAGGGCCGTGTTTGAAATTGTAAAGCCATGTTGGGGGGTGGACAGTAACCTGCCACGCTGGTCCAATGCGGGTTGACAGATTTTGGATCATGTTACCTTGTTGCCTTGACCTATCCACTATGGACAATTTTTTAGGGTTTGAGTAGGACAATGAAGCCTTGAGCTATGCCGTCAGTAGCATAAGTTCCTGGGAGGATTACCCCTGGCGGACAGGTCAAGGCAGAAGCTTCAGACTAACATGATCCAAAACGCATTGAACCAGCGTGGAAGATTTCGGTCCATGCCTTCAACATGGCAGTACAGCTTCAAACATCGCCCTCATTCACCGGATGCCAAGGGGCAACTACTTGTGGCAGCCGGAAGACCTGCCCCAAGGCAGAGGGTGTTAAGAATTACCGAGTTAGATCAGGCTGCCATTTTTTGCCACTTTTGACATTGCTACGCTAATATCCGGACAATAAAAATCGTGGCCCGATTGCAAGAACTGTTGATCGAACATTAATTGTTATTAATTGAATTATTCGGCTATGTGAAACCCAAATAATCAACTAGAATAAGTTAGTATAGTTAATCAAACTACTGGTGACATCAACTGGTGACGTATTCTACACTCGGGGAATCGAGAATGGACGTTGTGGAGGAATTTGATTCCTTATCAATCAAAAGCTGAAAGACAGTGTAGTCAAATGTGAAAGTATATATGACCGACTAGCACAATGAGTCATTCAGCTAAATAAATAGATT
Source organism: Cosmopolites sordidus (assembly GCA_031761425.1). Lineage (NCBI taxonomy): Eukaryota > Metazoa > Arthropoda > Insecta > Coleoptera > Curculionidae > Cosmopolites > Cosmopolites sordidus. The sequence continues at coordinate 137,468 of JARFXV010001726.1, read as the reverse complement.
AAGCCTCAAATCGTCCAAGCTTATATACCAACTTATAAGCTATAGGAATGAGGAAATTGATGAATTTTATGATGATGTGGCCCAACTTCTAGACAAGGACAAGTAAAGGTACAATATCCTGATGGGTGACTTTAATGCCAGAATCGGAAAAGCAATAACTGGTGAATGCAACTGGCCCATATGGAAGTGGTGAACGGGACAATAGAGGTGACTCTATATTATGAATTAGTTTTACAAGAAAAAAATTAGCAGAAAATGGACATGGAAAAGTCCATTTCCACACGATAAAACAATATTTTGCTATTGTATCGCCCTTAACCATCTTAATGTTGGAAGTAATCATCGTCAGATATGGGCAAAGATTAGGATAAACTGCCGAAAAGAGCGCTAAAGAACGATAAAATTAAAAATGGGCTAAGTGTATTCTGAGAAGCTGCTGGAGAGGGGCCGCCATTTTGAGATTGCTTTGTCGAATCGCTTTGCTGTGTTGAAGGAGATGGAAATTACAGATCAATATGAAGTCATCGCTAACAATGCACTTGAAACGGCTTCTTCAATACCACCAAAAGATAATTGTTTTAGTAAAAAATCTCCAATGGGACCATTAATTTAATGAAAAAAACGATGGACAATGAAGAATTCATGTAGTCCTTTTCGCAGGGTCGAGTACTTTGAGCTTGAAGAAACTTGAAGAAAACGTATTTGAGATGCATGAGAAATATGCAGATAATGCACAAAACTCTTGAAGAAAATAGGGGAATTAGCATACCTAAATAGAAGCTGAGAAACAAAAGGACACAAATGTTGCCTTAATATGTGGAGATAGTACAATGTGCAGAGAGCGGACGGAAATGTTAGAGGTGGTCAGAAGATTTTATTTAAAGTTATGTGAGGATCAGAACCAGTCAAGAATAACAATGCCCACTGAAAAACAAATGCATATATAACCATTAAAATGCTAAAAGCTGGCGGTCGGACATTACATAAAACACTGGCAAAATTATACTCGAAATGCCTCAAAGAACAAAATGTACCCAACTTATGGAAAAATGCAAAAGTGATTCTTTTACATAAAAAATGAACACAGGAAGATTTGTGATGTACTAAGTTTTTACCAAGATAATATCTAAAAGAATATTAAGAAAACTCAGTGACGCACAACCAAGAGAGCAAGCAAGATTCAGGACCGGATTCAGTACAATGGATCACATCCAGGTTTTACAGCAGACCATAGAAAGACACAACGACTACCCTATGCCATTTTGCTTCGCTTATGCAAGTCATAATGAATGTATTGCTTAACCAAGGCGTAGACAAAGCCTATGTAAACCTACTAAGATGGATATATGATGAAGCTACAGCGACGTCCACCTTGATAATCTTGAGGTTGAAATTAATGTAGAGCGGGGTGTACGGCAGGATGACGCAATATCGCTTCTTCTTTTCTCAGCCTGCCTTGAACAGGTGTTTCATGATCCCCTCCCTGGATTGGGGCAGGATGGAATAAAGTCAGTGGTGCATACTTTAACAATCTTAAGACCTAGAGGAGCTGCAAAGACACATACAAGAGCTGCAAAGGGTTGGAGAAGGATTTGGAAGTTGTGGATCACTACATATATCTTGGGCAGAGGATTTCAGTGGAAAAGGATACCGTCCGACAGGTGGAACGACGTGTTAAATGTAGCTGGCAGGCATTTGGCCGGCTCAACAAAGTGTTTAAGAACAAACTACAACTTTGCCTGAAAAGAAAAGTCTTTGATCAGTGTGCCCGTTATGACTTTGGTAGGGAAACGGGGACACTCACATCGCAGTCAGTTTAAAAACTTTGTGTATCACAGATGGGCATGGAAAGATGCATTCTTGGCATTACTAGAGGGGATAGAAAGACCTGTACATGGATCAGAGAACAAACGAAAGGGAGTGACATAATTGGAAGAGTAAAGGAATTGAAATGGAGGTGGGCAGGCCATGTAGCGAGGCGATGGGACGCAAGATGGACCAAGGCGATCCTGGACTGGGTACCGCTTGATCGCAAACGTTCACGGAGAAGACCAAAAACAAGATGGACTAATGATATCATTGGACCCGAATGGTAGAGGAAAACTCAGGACCGCAAGAGTTCGAAGCATGCTAAAGAGGCCTTTATTCTGCAGTGAATTGATACATATGTATATATATATATATATATATATATATATATATATATATATATATATATATATATATATATATATATATCAAAATCAGTGTTCTGTGGGCTAAACTTATAAAGAACTTCGTGAATTTTACAGTACCATGTCACGCTGTTCGATCGATATTATAACAAAAACTAAACAGAAAACTGTGCGTTTAGAAGAAAATATTGCCACTGTTATTGGGAGTGTTGATGAATATCCAAATTTATCAATTGTCGTGGTTTGCAGGAATTTAGGCTTATTCGACTACGTGGAAAATTTTGAATGGTATTGATCTGGAGGAGATGTGGTTCCAACAGGACAGCTCCACATATTATGCAGCCACTCAACAATCGATTTATTGAGAGAACAATTCGGTGGGATAATAATTTCGTGGAACAGACCTCTTAATTGGCCACCAAGGTCATGTGAATTACCGCCTTTCGATTTTTTTTGAAGTTATGATAAATCTTTGATCTATGCTGATAAAGCAAGAACTGTTGATGCCTTGAAAGCTAACATAACTTGGACAATTGCAGACATAACTCCCCAATTGCTTGAAAAAGTGGTCGGAACTTTGATTGACAGAATGCGCTTTGTCAGAAGTAGCCGCGGCGGACATTTGGCCGAAATTGTTACATTAATGCTATTGAATGTAATTTCGCATTAAATAACTAGTTTCAAGGCATCTAATTTGCTTGTTGTTTTATCTGAATTTAAAATTCAGACGCACTAAAAAATCATCCTCTATATTTCCACAAAGAAATTAAAATAAACACTGCTATGACTTTGTAAAATGTATATCTATTAGATGTTTGCTACCGTTTTATCCAGATTGTTCCAAATTGTGTGCGGCATTTACATTTTATTCCATTTTGTTTTGCAATTGGTTCGAATATTGCTTGCGAAATTTTAAAGATTAGGACGGTAATTGATCGTTGTAATACTACGTGTTTATCAGCATAGTACACACCAGAATATTACTGCGGTAAGTCAAAGAATCCACAAAACAGTGTCATTCGCAGCAGTTGGTGTTATTTCGAGAAACTCCCTCCAGTAAGAATGAAAAACTACTGACCATGTTCAGTGTCAATAATTCGTCGGTTGGTTTTTTTGAGCAATATGAAAATAATTAGTATCAGGGTTTTTTCTCTTCAATGGTTCTTTTTTCTGCCTTTAATTTTTGTAACAATTTTGTTTCTTTGATTGTTACTACTCACTGCCTGTTACAACTTACTCTCTATACTTGCTACTGTCACTACTACTTCAGGTTTAACTAATGTGTTATATTGTCCCAGTTTTGTATTGTGACATGAATTTTGTTTCATTGATGGTCCGGCATAGACTATAAGATGTATCCATTTTCCTAATCCTCCTCTTTAATGCCTTATCATTTTTTAAATCTTGACTGATCCACCCTCTAGGTATTTGAAATCTCTGGCTTTCTGGATTGTTTCATTTGGTAAAGGATGTTCGGCTACTGATGTGTTGCTGGTCATAGATTGAAGTGCTTAAATTTGTATGAGGTATATAAGGTTCGTTTTTTAGTAAGAAGAAAAATACTATAAATATCATTAATATATATTTTTTTCACATTCTACATACTTTTATCTACTTTTCTACATAATTTCCATTTTTGTTCAAACATTTGTCATACTGCTCAATAAGTTTCTGAATTCCGACGTCAAAGAAATCTGCCGCCTGTGAAGAAGCCGAATACATGACTGCAGTTTTAACCTATTCGTCGTCGTTGAACCGTTGATTACCAAGTAACTGCTTTAAGTACCGAAACAAGTGAAACTTACTGGGTGCAAAGTCTGAATTGTAAGGTGGATGATCCGCTTCTTTCCATCGAAAAGACATGATTAGACCTTGTGTTTGTGCAGAAAGATATGGTCTTGCATTGCAATGGAGCCAAGCCACGCCGCTTGTTTTATATGGCACGCCGGAGTTTTTTCAAGGTGACACTATATGCATCAGAATTGATTGTTGTGCCTCTCAGCATAAAATCCACTAACAAAATCATTATCCTGTCCCAACAGACAGTTGCCATGATCTTGCTGATCGTGCTGAAATTGTCTGTTTGGCTTTCACTCTGGTTGGCGACGATGTGTGTCGTGACGTCCATTGACTGTTGCTTGGACTCAGGAGTCATGTGAGACATCCAAGTCTCATCTCCTGTAACGATGTGGTCTAACAATTAATATATTTCGTGATTATGTCGATAAACCTCACAAATCTGACCGTGAATTTCCGCTGCTGCCAAGTTTCTGGCACTGAAGAATCGAATTACAGATCGTATCTCACAGTTGGCGGCCGATTCAATTTTCCTAAACATCACAAACTTCTACAGCTCAGCACACAGACAGACGATACGATTGCAAATGGCCCCTAAACGTGCGCCAAGCATGCTGGGAGCAGACGCGCCAGCGCACTGCGGCGATCGCGCGTCATTCTCACTTTTATTCACAAATGGATCATATTTAAAAAATACCCCTCGTACTATTGCGTTTTTACGGCATCTGCGAGATTGTGTATATCATCCTTGAAAGCCAAGCAAATCAGTTTTGTGTACATGTCATCTATTGTTAAGTTATTTGTAGAAATACAAAATTTAATTGGTAACTACATTTAATTTATACACAAATAAAAATATGTCTTAAAATACACTATATAAATTTAATACCTAATATGCTTGTTTTTCTTTCAGGATATGCACTTATTTTAATAAACTATAGAGGTTCGATAGGTTCGGGCAATGATTCCATCAATTTCCTTCCTGGTAAAGTTGGGACTGCAGATGTAAAGGATTGCATACAAGCTGTAGATACGGTTCTCAACGACTTTCCATGGCTAAATCCAGATCAGGTATGAAAATATTATGGATTTCGTTTTTTTTTTCGTTTTTATCGAAAATATATAAATATTAATTGCTTTTGTAAAAAATAAATAAAAGCGATATAAGTAATAGCTTCTGAATAAGTCGTATTTTTAGGTCAATCGGTAATTTCTGATTTCAGTTTACTCAGTACATGTACAGCAACTTAAGTTTAATCATTAGTTCGAACGAGTTATAGTTTGTAAATACATCATCGTAGATTCAGTAAAATGTGTAAATATTATTGCGAGCAATCGAAATATTCTTTAAAGTTTCAGCTGTTTAAATAAAACTGGCATCTGCTTAAATATAGTACGTCAGCACAGGGCAATTTGTTTATTGTTCAATGCCTCCGCTAAGAGTTACTGTAACCCGATAAATCAATTCATCTGTAATATTTTAAGATTTTAAGATGAATATGCCTGTTGAAATTACTATTACTGTTACCATAAAATTACTAATTTAATTGATCATTAAATTTACATACACATTACTACATCGCATTAATAACTACATCAAAGGCCCATAACTAAGCCCAGGAACGAAGTGAATGCGGTGTTTCTCCTTACTTGGCCATATATAAATCAGACATCATAAACGAATTCGACGAAATTCTAAGGACTATAACAGCAAGAGAGTTCAAAACTGAAAATATACTGAAACATTAAATAAAATAAAATTTACAAATTCAAATTAGCAGAAAAACAAAACGGACTTATCAAGTTAGGGTTTAAGAGTGTAAAAGAAATCACTGATCGGGTCTAGATCAGACACTAGTGCTTTTAAAGTAAGATAATATAAATAAAAATATTTTCTATACACATTTTAGGTAGTACTATGTGGTGGATCACATGGTGGTTTTTTGATTACTCATTTAAGTGGACAGTATCCTGACAAATTTAAAGCTGTCGTCGCTAGAAATCCCGTAACAGACATTGCATCCATGAGTATCATTTCTGATATTCCTGATTGGTAAGTTCTATCGTCAGTATTTGTATACTGCAAAGTGTTGATATACAGTGGTGGCCAAATAAATAGAGCTGTTACAAAAAAGAAACTGTTTGGCAAGTAAAGTTGTAATAGCATACGCAATTAGTGTATTAACTGTATAATATAAATATATAACAAAAAACGGAAAACAATATCCAACTTAGTTTGAAAAAATACTGTAAACATAAAATTTAACAAAAATGTAGAAAACAAAATACGAAAATGTGGTCATAAAAAAGAGCCAACCCAGAAACAAGCACAATTCATACCATTTAACAGTTAGCAAAAGTACTAAATCACACATAAACATGTTATAAACTTTTAATACTTCGTCGTTTTATGACCTTTGTTTTTTATTATTTCGCCATACCATGAAAAACCCACAGCTTTATATTACCGCTTCCATGCTTTACAGTTTTAATAGTATGTTTTGGTAATAATTCTTGGTTAGGTAGTCTTCTAATATATCGCCTACCATCAGAATCTTTCGGCAATGTTAAAATCTGCACTCTTTGGGCAGCTGTACAATGGACGTTGTGACATTTTAATTTCAAGGCTTGAAATAAATAAAACGTGTCGATAAATTAACAGAAAAACTTACCTATTTATACATTTTATAGTTCTATTTTTATGACCACATTTTTTGTTCTTTTTTTTAAAAATATTATGTTGATAGTATTTTTTTAAAACTAAGTTTGATATGTTTTCACTTTTTCGTTATATATTTATATTATACAGTTAGTGTACTAATGACGTAGTTTATTATGTAATTTCCATTGCTATTTACAACTTTTTGCCAATGTAAGTGGTATGTCCATAGTACCTTTTTGTCCAAAATTAGCATCTTTATTGCGAAAAAATTTTCCTCTTCCCCTCTTCTTCTGTTTTAAAAGATTTCCGATTTTAACGATTTTGGAAGGAGCGGAATAGATGGTAGTCCGAGGTACAATATACAGTGAGTAAGGTGGATGACAAAAGATCTCAACTGAAGTTCAACAATTTTTGCCGGATCCTGATTGAAACGTGTGGTTGTGTATTGTCATGCTGAAATACGACACCTTTTCTGTTTGTAAGTTCTGGTCGGTTTTCTCCAATTGTTGCTTTCAGCCGATCTAATTATGACCAGTAGAGGTTCGTGTTGATGGTTTGGTTGCCTATAAGGACCAAAAGTTGCCAAAAGTCGACAAAAAGTCCCCAACTTATGGAAAAACGCTGAAGTGATTATTTTACATAAAAAGAAGGTTTAAAAAAATATTGCTCAATAAGCCTCCTATCAATAATGTATAAGATTTTCACCGAGTAAGAAACCGAGAATATTAAGAAAATTAAATGATGCATAACCAAGAGAGCAATCAGGATTCAGTACAATGCATCTCATCTAGGCTGTCCAGCGGGCCATAGAAAGGCACAACGAATACACCATGTCGTTGTGCTTGGCGTTTAGCGATTATGACTCTTTTAACCTACTAGGATCGATATATGATGAAGCTACGGTGACGGTTCACTTTGATGATCTTGAAGTTAAAACCAATGTAGAAAGGGGTGTACGGCAGGCTGACGCAATATCGCCTGTTCTTTTCTCACTTTCCTTGAAGAGATATTTCGTAATCTGGATTCGTACCAGAATCGAATAAAGATCAATGGTGCATACCTAAGCCAGTTTAGAATCGCAAATGATATCGTTCTCCTTTCATAAGATCCAGAGGAGCTATAAAGACACGTACAAAAACTGTAAAGGGCTGGAGGACCATTTGTATTGAAAATAAACCTGAGAGGGAGCCAGGTTATGTTCAGTAAAATAGCTGAGGACCGAAGAATTTCTATTTTAGGACGGGATTTAAATATTGTGCGTCCTTTTGCGTCCACTTTGTTTGCGGCCTGCCTGTTATGACATACGGAAGTGAAACCTGAACATTCACATCACAGTCAGTTTAAAAACTTTCGGTAACACAGAGGGGAATTGAAAGATGTATTACAAAGCGGGACAGAAAAACCTACACATGAATCAGATAACATACGAAACTGTGTAATAATCCAATTTGTAATGTGTAATAATTAATTGTACAATGTACAATAATCTAATTGTACAAACAATTTGTAATTTGTAATGTGTAATAATCCAATTTGATAATTGGAACAGTTAATAAGTGAAACGGAGGTGTGCAGGCCATATAGCGAGACGACGTGCTGATAGATGGACCAGGGCAATCTCGGAGTGGATACCGCTAGATCCCAAACATCCACGAAGAAGGCCGAAAACACGATGGATTAATGATATTAACTATATTCTACCCAAATGGCTGATGAAATTTCAGGACCGCGCGAGTTGGAAGCATACTGAAGAAGCCTTCATCCTGCTGATGATGATAATATATTATTATTATTCACGTATGGGCCCTGGTGGACCACGCGAAGTACAGTTAGGTTAGGTTAGGTTTGGTTAGCCTTCCTTTGCGCCCATACTAATTTCATTCTTTCGCTATGAGCTTTTTTCCTTTCGTCAGACCAAGTTATTCCAGTCTTCCTACTTTTTTCTCTCAGGCAAACCTTCCAAACGTGAACCTTGTAGACACAAGGTTCAGACGAAAAGCCTCTATCCTGAATTTCACTTTGTGTAATATTTGCTGATCTTAGGTTCTCTTTAATTGCAGCAATCCATTTAATTACTTCTACTTTAGCTCTACTCCAATTTTCATAAAATTCGACTATTTGTCTAGTTAGCCTACTCGGATTCATCCGTTTTATGTGTCCGTAAAACTTAAGTCTTCTTTTTCTCATATCGCTATGTATATCTGTGTATTGTTTGATTTCTTGATTTTCTCGAAGTCGGTATGTTGTGCTATTATTTGTTTGGGGCCTAAGATTTTTCTTATGATTTTTCTTTCCTTCTTTTCAATGTCTTTGATGTCTCTCTTTCTATTCAAAATGAGCGTTTCTGCCCCATATAGACATTCTGGCTTAATAACTGTGTTGTAATGTCTCAGTTTTGTGTTTTTAGATATGCATTTTTTGTTGTAAATATTTTGTCTCAATGCTGTTTCCATTTTTTGACATCTACCCTTATTGGCCGCTTTTTTCAACCCATTTTCCATGATTATTCCACCCAAATATTTGAATTGAGAGACTCGTCTGATGTTACCATATTTTGTTTTTAGAAATGGTGTTCTTAGTCTGTTGCAGGTTATGTATTGTGTCTTTTCAAAGGAAATGAGGACTCTTACCTTTTCTGCTGTTTCTTTTAGGATTTTAATCTGTTTTTGTGCCCTTAATGTATCTTGAGCCAAAATTGCTAGATCATCAGCAAACGCCAGACAATCAATTTTGATGTTGGTTCTCCCCAGTTTAATGGGCTGGTCAATATTCAGGGCTGACTTTTTTTCTCGCCACTCCTGTATTACTTTTTATAGAACACAGTTAAATAAGAGTGGCGAGAGTCCATCCCCTTGTCTCACTCCAGTTTTAATTGCGAAGGGCTCTGAGATGTCACCCATGAATTTAACTTTTGACCTTGTGTTAGTTAATGTTGCTTTAATAATTGCCAGCGTTTTCAGATCTAGTCCTTGTTCTTTCAAGATTTGGGATAAAGATTCGCGTACAATAGAACTATATGCTTTTTTGAAATCCACCAATGCACAGACGAGATTTTTATTGTACAGTTTTTGATGTCTTAGGATCAACTTTAGATTCAGGATCTGTTCAGGGCAGGATCTGCCCGGTCGAAAACCTGCTTGATATTGACCAATTTTACGTTCTAACTGTCCCCGTGCTCCGTATAGTAGACATTGAGATAGAATCTTGTAACAAACTGGGAGAAGAGATATCCCTCTGGAGTTGTTTACATCCGTTCTATCTATCTCTTTTCTTGTGTAGTGGATGGATTACAGCACCTTTTCAATCTTCCGGAATCCGTTCGGTTCGCCAAACTTCTTGTAGAATTTTGGTTATTTCCTTGATTGTACGTGGACCAGCGGATTTCAAAAGTTCAGCAGTGATTCCATCTTCACTAGAATCTTTGTTATTTTTAAATCGCTTGACTTGCCTAATTATTTCATCTTCATTTGGTGGTAATGAATCTGGGTTTGTTTGTTTAGGGTTTAGTGTTGGTAATTTGTTAAAGGGTTCAGGGCAGTTTAGTAGTTGTTCAAAATATTTCGCAAGTTCTTTGCAATTGTCTTGGTTATTTAGAGCTAATTGCCCGTTTTCCTTTTGGAATCAAAGACTTTGGGGTTGATAGCCTGTTAATTTAGTTTTAAATGTTTTGTAAAAATTTGGGGTGTTATTTTTTTGGAAATCTTTTTCTATTTCATTAAGTTGATTGTTTTCATATTTTCTTTTAGTTTGTCTAATTAGCTTCGGTGTTTCTTTTCTTACTTCCAAACAGATGTTCCAATCTTTGAATGCTTTATTTCGGCTTAATACTGGTTGCTCGCAAACTTCTTCTCGGTTTCAGACGTTGGCCAGAGGTCTCCGACTCCCTCTGAAAGATTTTGCGTTTAAGCTCGGACGCCCCAGAATCCGAAAGTCCGGTTGTACCAGCAAAGCTGGCAGATGATTGTTTACCTCCTGGGGTAATTTTGTAATTACTAGAACGCTTCATCTTGTACTTTGAATTAAAGGTTTGAACCATGATGGTTCAGAGGTTAAGACTGGAGGGGTTAGTTCCAGAATTTAAATATCAGCCGCAACACTGGTGAACAGACGCTGACTACTCAACGGTTTGATACAAGTCAGACGCTAAGTGGATTTAGTTTTTTTTTGCCTTGGTTCGGGGCTGCTTATTTTGAGATATTCGCAGTTGTCTATTAAGATCTAATGAAACTTTCACTATCCACCACCCGTGACCCGTCCAGTACCAGGCGAGGTATACTGGAGATGATAATATAGTATATAATACAATATAATATATTAGCATATTATACTAAGATAATTGAAAAGTTCGCGGAGCAACACTTATAAATAGTAAAATAATTATATAATCTACTACATTTTGAAGCTTCATACTTCGTATGGATATATGTGAAGTTTCAAGTCGATCTCTCAATTAATTCATACAAAAACAGTAGCATAAAGTAAACATGTCAGTGTTATTTTTTAGAGTGAAAAATATTGAAAATTGTGCAGTTATTAAATTCTTTGTAAAAAAGTTTTAAAGGCAATGGAAATGGTAAATGTATTAGGGGAGTTTGCTCTTTTTAAAACAATGGTTTGTAAGTGGGCAGGTGAATTTCAACGTGGTCGTACAAGCCTGGATGATGATTCTCGTTCTGGACGTCCAATAAGTGCAACTACTGAACAAATAATTAATTCTATACATGATATGGTTATGGATGACAGACAATTAACTTTGAGTCAAATTACTAAGGCCATGAACATCTCAACTGAATGGTTGTTTCATATTTTGAAAAAAGGAATTGGGCTTAAGAAAGCTATGTGCAATATGGGTGCTGCATTTGTTAATTTCTGATCAAAAAAAAAATCTAATTGGATCTTTTTCAAAAGAATAAAATATATTTTAAACGTCATTTTGTAACTATGGATGAGACATGGGTTTACCACTATGATCCTGAACTGCGACAACAAACCACAGAGTGGACTCAGCTTCGAGGCAGCTAAAGTGGTCAAAATCGGCAAAAAACTGTGGCAAAAAAATTGGTTACCTTCAAACTGGTAAAACAATAACAGGACAGTATTGCTCAAATCTTTTGGATCAGTTGGATGCAAAAATTCATGAGAAAAGACCTGGTTTAGGGAAGAAAAAAATAATTTTTCATCAAGTCAATACACCGCTCATAGAGGTGTTTTTGTAATGACCAAATTGAATGAGTTATACTACGAATTGTTGGATCGTCCACTATATTCACCAGATCTGGCCCTCCTCTGACTTTTATCTGTTCCCAAACCTCAAAAAATTCCTATGTGGCAAGCGTTTTTCATCGAATGAAGGAATTCCAGAAAACCACTTTAGATATGGACTAAAAGAATTAGAGGACCGCTGGAAAAAATGTATTGAGCTTAAGAGAGAATATACGGCAGAACAAAGTCATTTTTTTTCAATTATAAACTTGTTTTATCATTTCCGGCCCGTGAACTTTTCAATTAGCCTAGTATAATATAGTATATAAGTAAGTACTTCAAATTGTTAATATTTCCACTTATTCCAAAAATCACGTGTTATTATATTATGCCTTATATTTATTGGTTATTTTAACCCATTTACCAAAATATGTAATTACTGCACAACATTTATTACACATGGATCGATTGATTTATTTTATACCTTCACTTTTCGTAACTAGTATAAACTGATGTTAAGATTTCCAAATATATGTAAATTTTAACTTTGTTTTGTTTAGTTTACGATGTATACAATTAATTACATAATTTAATCCAACAAATTTAAGGTGCTATTTTGAAGTTGGGGAACCCTATACGCAAATCGGTGAACCAAAGGATGACATTTTATTAAAAATGCGCAACGCATCCCCAATAATGCATGCACACAAAGTTACAGCACCAACCCTTCTACAAATAGGATCAAAGGATTTACGAGTTCCACCCCAACAGGGAACAGAATATTATCTCAGACTAAAATCAAACGGCATTAAAGTCAGGTAAATATCTTGAATTTAATTGTTATATTTGAAGGACGCTGTTTCTTGTAAAATATTTTAGCTGTTTTTATCTTGTAACTAGAAATATGAGTAAATTTGTTACTAACAATTTGTTTAAATCAGATGTTTCTCCATACAAAATATAATACACTGTAAGATTCATTATGACAGTATGTTTAATATGAAATTAATTGGATTGTAACTGATTAATCTAATTTGTGTGAAGGATGTTCAAAGTGTATAAAAGTAAAATAAATTAGTGAACGATACATATATCAAGGCGTTAAACTTTGTAAATCCGTAAAAACCTGCTTAGGTTTTTTTCGGGAGTACCCGGTCGATAAATTGGTCCCTGTCGGGAGCTTCTAGACGTTTCGCTAAACTCTCCTTTGGTATCTTCAGTGCTTACTGTTGCGAGCTTCGTGACTTTTTGAGAAGGATCTGTTTCCTGTGCGGTATTTATGTGTTCTAGCCTGGGTCTTAGTTGGTAGTTGAGGCGTTTGCGTCGTCTTTGTTTCCAGTAGCGTTCTGGTTATGCTGTCAGGGATTGTTGGTCTAAGAACGCTTTCCCACGTTGGTGGCAAGTGTAAAGTGTTGTCTCTCTTGTTTAGACTTTCTTGAGTATCGATTTCTATAGCTTCTCTGATCAGGCGTGTTCGAAAATGATTTATGTTGGCTATTTCTGTGCATCCATCCAAGTTCATTTTGTGCCCTGTTTCTAGTTGGTGTTCGAATAATGCCGATGTTGTTTACTTGTTTTGTGTTCCTCGATTCTAACAGATATTTTTCGGTTTGTTTGTTCGATGTGGGTCTTGTTACAGCTTGAGCATAGCATGCGGTAAACTCCTGGGTATTCCAGTTAATACTAAAGTTTGTCTTCCGGTTGGCTAACTCAGGCCGCTTGCATTTGGCCGCTCTCATTTGTGAATAGTATTTCTCTGAATTAATGGTCTGGTTTTAATTAATGGTCAATTGATGGTCGCATTAATGGTCAGGTATCAGCACATAAGCAGTGGCATCTCCGTATAAAGTAAAATTACAAGAATTTTCATTACTATTTTTCTTATTTACATACTACACACTGACAATATAATTTTACAAATATTACCTTAAATAATGTTTCTTGTATGTTTAGGATGAACCTATATGATGACAGTCATCCTCTGGGTACTGTTCCAAATGAGATGGATAATATTATTAATACTATATTATGGTTTGAAGAACATTTAAAACGAGAAGAATAAGAAGGTGCCTTTCAATATTAGATGATATATAGAAAGAATATTTAGCTTATTAAATATAGTTGGTCTGTTTTTTGTACCCTAATGGATGATTTGGTGTGGTTTATATTAATGTTTAATAAATTGGTTTAAAACTGAAATCGTGTTTAGTTTCTAAAAAATAATACGAAACATCCAAGGGCAAATCGTATTTAGCTAATCCAAATTTATATTATGTGGATCGCTCAGTAAGAGTTTATAATTAACAAGACATTATGAATTTAACATTTTGAATAAATAACTATTAACCACCTTAAATGTATTTAAAACTGTAACGTTTTGTATAACTTGTAAAAAATATTCTTTGTGTGGCACTATAGGGAATGTTTTAAAAACCCTTTTAATACCTCCATCACATTGTATGTTGCGAGTTAAGTTAATAATATATTTTTGATATTAAATAAAGTATGTTTCACTACATACAATAACCATGAAATTCTGCTAAGAAATCGAACAAAAATGTCACACTTAAATAGGACCTATATAAAGTATATATAAAATTAAAACAGTATCAGCAATCATATATTGATCCTTGTTATTTACAACTTTTTATTAATTTTATTATACTTTACATAACCACGTCTAAAACGTTTTGAGTTTATATGATACTAAATATGATCCAAGTGCCCTTTAACCCTTCCCTTTATTAAAAGTTTTCCTTTACCGAAAATTATTTTTCTATTTGTATCTATTGCTTATTATATGTCACCTTCGAGGTCGTTTAGTGTGTCTTGTTGCAGTACCCCCATGATCTTTTAAAAGTTGTATTGTATTATCATATCGATTCATGTTTTATTTCGTATAAATATCTGTTTTAAAACTGGTTTGTTTTCTTAATGTTTTCGGTCAAATTGCGAATTGCTTTTAGAATTCAAAATCTCTTAACCCTAGAACGCCAGACTATCGAAAATTAACGACGTGCATTTTATTTTTCTTGGAAATAAACACTCCTATTTAACTGCACGTTTTATGACATTGACTAGCTTCGTCTCCACTATTCTTCTGCACGCCGATTCAAAAAGAATTGTCAGATTAGTTTGATTTATATCGTTCATGAGATAGGTGTAGTCAATTTGACGATAGTCTGGTATTAACGTAAGTTTATCTGTCAAACAGAAATAAAATAGTCATGTTGCTATAGAGATGTGTGCTGTTGTTTATGTATGCAAATATATATCTGGTATTCTAGGGTTAAAGCAGTATCTCCATATAAAAATAATATTTATTATGAATTTTCATAGTTCCTTTGCGTTTTTTGAAACAATAAATAAAAACATGTTAATAATGTTTCCGTTCATTTTCACAGCAACGTTAAATACACAGAACTCGTGTTATTACAATAACGCTAAGAAAAACAATAATAATTGGAATGCATTTGTACCAAATAATCAATGGAACTATATATGTCAACTCAATATTTGCATTACTAGATATGAGAAAGGCGGAAATGAAAAGTTCCAAATATCATTTAAAAATTAATTTAAAAAGAGAAAATGGGACAGTAAAATAGTTCAAGTCTATTATTTATTTATTACGAAGAAGAATAACCGACCATAACATTTTTAGAGATGTTATGGATATGAATCGCATGAAATTTTTTGAAAGTTACAGTAATTTTATAGCCAGTGTAACTAGATTAGTTAGATGCACAAAATATGAAAATTATAGATAGATGTTATGCTTTTATGCGATGAGATGTTAACTTTTTTAATCCGTTTTGATCTCTCGTTTGAAATTACTGCGGCACCCGAAAATTCTTTGGTCGATTATTCATTAACTCTGAAATTAATATACTAGTGCAGTGGAAAAATCTTTGTCGTAATGAAGTTTTTAGTTTTTTTTAATGTTTTATTCTTAAGTCTAGAATAAGTGCAAGGAGTTAGTGTTATATGTAATATTGGATTATCCGAAAAATTCGTAGAGATTTTCCACTAGTTGCTCTTATAACGCTTTTATACAAAAATCTGTGTTGGAATGGGTTAGCAATGTATATTTGCATATTATTAATTCCTGTGGTTTTTACATTATTTATGTTCAGATTCGCTTTGATTTTATTCAAATTCATTTACGCCACATTATGTTTTTTTTTAGACTGTGATTATAGTCCTTATCGGCTGCTCTGGCCATTTAACGTCTATTTTTCCTAGTTTGAGTGACTAGCCGATCTGACCACCTCGGCCGGTCTTTTTTATTTAATCCAAAAAAAAAAAATTGTACTGTTTACGTATGGTTCTGTTGGAGATAGTGTTCTGTTGGGGAGAGAGTTTTGGTGTGGAGACCACGGTGCAAAAGTGGTTTAGTTGATACAGAGGCGGATATTTTGACGTGTAGTCCGGCATCGCCTTGGACGTTTTTCACGCATATAAAACCTACAATACTTTATTCTCTAATGTTTACTTTCTATCTTATATATAGATATTTTATTCATATTCATATTTGTATGCTGATTTTATACATGGTAAATTGTTATACATTTTTATTATACAGGCTTTTATACATGGTAATTAATATAAATATGATCTGATATAAATTAAGCAAAATGATAATAAACCGGACGTTCTACGAGACGGTGACACTTGCCAACGAAAGCACCATGACAAAAGTGTATAGCTGGATTATTAGATATCTTTACTGAATAGGAGCCTTTCAGTGTATGTTAAAACAACTAAGTGAATGAATAGGAAATAAAATCTGGAAGAAATCAACCACCAGAAAATCAGGTGTTCAAAATGGATTTCATAGTGAATAGGAAGATCAAGGTAATCAACGACCAAGTAAAAACATAACGACCATTTAAGATAATATTAAGGGATATTTTATCAAGAGCTAAAGTTAATAGCCAATAATACAGGGTGTTCCGAATTGTATGGACTAAACTTTACCGGCGTGTTCTATGACTAAAAATAATGGTATTTTGTCATATTCATCTTAGTCTAATAATGCGTCTTAACGGATCTGACTTTTTAACATAAAAGAGTTACTCTCAGTCGTTGGATCAATTCCTTTTAGTTATTTACAGTTGTTACATAAATTTTATCCTTTAAATACCCTCAGACGAAAAAATTGAGGAGTCAGGTTCGACAAACGGGGTGGCCTTACCTACCAGGACCATAGTCCTGGCGCTAACCGACCGATCCATCGTTCGGGAAAATTATTATTTAGTCACATACGATTTTCAGCAGCATAATGTCCTGGAGCACTATTCATTTGAAACCAGTATTCATTCCTTAAATGAAATGGAACTTCGAAAAATTGTTATTTAAAAAATCATTAAATAGTGCTCCATTTAATCTTGGCGGAAAAATGTAAAGCCCCCGAAGAAACCCGTTAAAGACACCGCGCCACACATTAACACTGAACTGTTCTTGAAAAGCCATAGGGCAAATTATATCAGGATTCTCATGAGCCCAGGTTCTTATATTTTGAAAATTTACCTATGCGTTGCGGGTAAATGTAGTTTTGTCAGATTAATTGATTTTATTTTTTAAATTTGGATCTTCCTCCAAAGCATTTAAAACCCAGTACCAAAAATTCATTCGTCTTTCAGCATCATCTGGTTGAAGATTTTGGATTGACTGCATATGGAAAGGTTTCTTGTGGTCCTTTTTTAAAACTCCGAAAACTTTATTTTTTGAAATTTGAATAGCTTGACCTCGCAGTTGGACAGATTTTCAGACCCTTAAATTTATCATTGTTGAATTCTTCCAAAATCTGGTTTCTAAATCTATCATTTCGCCTTACTTCATTTTGCTGATCCCTTTTAAGTCCAACGTTTCTAAAGCTCTGGTGAGTCTGAATAAAAACTCGTTTTGAAGTTAATCTTCTATTAGGAAATCGCGTACTGCATCCCTTGCATTTTCATAGATAAATATATATTATATGTTATATTCCGTAGATAAAATTAATATCGGCGTGTTCCACATTACTAAATATAATCATGATAATTTCTTACTAATATCATATTTTTAAAATTTTAACACTTTGCAAATTAAGGACAAATTGTAAACGGTTTCGGAAATTTTTTGGAAAATCCGTTTTCACGATGCCTCATTTTCGCGGGGGTGTAGCTCCCTTAGGACGCATTTTTCGTCTATGATTTATGTGGTAATGGTTAAAACATTTGGTATTTGTTTCACAATATATTCGAGATATTCTTTGACATGTTTATACATAATTCTGTTTAAGAATGGTCGCGAGGTCGAAACATGTCAGATAATATCTAAATGGGGCGGATACCAAATGTTTTAATCAATATCATTGTTATTATGTTTCACCAATAGCCAACCGCGCAATCAATCGAAACTAAGATTTATATGAAAAAAGTACCTTTATTTTTAGCGGTAGAATACTCTGGTAAAGTTTGGCCCATACAATTCGGGACACCCCTGTAAAATCGGCAAAAATGCGTAAGAAGAAATTACAATAAAATAGTAACTGAAGACTTAAATGCGAATAAATAATATTTTATTTATAAATATATATATATATATATATATATATATATATATATATATATATATATATATATATATATATATATATATATATATATATAAATATATATTTTCCTACCAGAGAAAAACATAGTCTCGTGTAAGAAATTCAATGATAATGACATTAGATTTGCAGCTAATATAGTAATTGGTCTGTAGAAGTAATTGGTATACAGAAGATATAGGTTCGAAGCATCCCAGGAATACCCATCATTAGATTGTATTTGACCGAAATGAATCTGATTTCACATCTATGTTCTTTATTCATAAGGCTTTGACATATATATCTGCTTCAAAACAAGCCTAAGAAACTCAATGTGGTTCAACACTTGGCCTTAGATTACCGCCCTTGACGTAGGTTTGGTTGCTCTCTGGATGAAGTTTTTTAGACCTCAGACTCTTGTCCCTAATATTTTTTCTTTATCAATAAAGTAAGCAATCAAGTAAAGTAAGCAAGGAGCTCTTAAGATCATTTGAGCTACCAAATAACCACGACACAAGAAACTTTTTCCAAAACATTAACTGCTGCTGGTGGTAGGATAGTGCGAGG
The DNA here is from genome assembly GCA_031761425.1 of Cosmopolites sordidus. Taxonomy (NCBI): domain Eukaryota; kingdom Metazoa; phylum Arthropoda; class Insecta; order Coleoptera; family Curculionidae; genus Cosmopolites; species Cosmopolites sordidus. The sequence goes on along the minus strand of JARFXV010001726.1, from coordinate 118,492 downwards.
GTACTGCTACCCTCTATGGTAGATGATACTATCATTACCATAGAGGGTATGAGACATGTGGAAGGAGCATTTCGAGAATTTGCTGATCGCCGACTTAAAGGACGATGAAAGTGTTACAGTTATGAGTATGGATGAGGTAGAAATAGCAACGGAAGCTAAAAAATAACAAAACTGCAGCTATGTAAGGAATACTGGTGGATATATACAAAATTGGTGGCAATATGTTTGTAAACAAACTCCACGAAATAATTTACCTGTGCTGGAGAAAGCTGGAAATGCCATCGGACTCTAGAGATGCTTCTTCTCTAGGAAAGATTCTGGCTAGAGTCATAATAGTTAGATGGACTGGTACTGTTGAACCAATGCTGCTAGAGATTAGTGTGGATTCAGAGCAGGTCGTGGAACAGCAGATATAATATTTTCGCTATGTCAAATACAAAAAAAAAAATGCCGAGAACAAAATGAAAGCCTATTCGTGGTTTTTGTAGATCTGACTAAGGCGTTTGGCCCAGTTAACAGAAATATAATGTGGAAACTTCTTCTATCATACCTATTTTTAAAAAGGGAGATAAATCTAACTGCAATAACTATCGGGATATATCATTGTTCTGGCTAGAGTCAGTCTGGATAGAGTCAAGACTGACTAGTACTTTTGAACCAATGCTGCTGGAGATTAGTGTGGATTCAGAGCAGGTCGTGGAACAGCAGATGATATTCTTCCTATGTCAAATACAAAAAAATGCCGAGAACAAAATGAAAACCTATTCGTGATTTTTGTGGATCTGATTAAGGCCTTTGGCTCAGTTAACAGAAATATAATGTGGAAACTTTGTTACAATTTTTGGGTTAAAGTAAAATAAAACTGCTTGAGTTCTGTTGAACGACCTAACAACGTACTATATTGTTTTTTAAGGTTATGTTACAATATTCTCTACTTTAATTATATATGACACAACCGACATTATCAAAACACGGATCATATATAATGTTGGCATTTCCATTCTTTGAGAAGTATCATATGTAGTAACCAACCATATGTAGTATTATATGTAGTAACCAACACCCCCACTATCTCAAAGGATTAAGACACCATTTCTAACTTCTGAACAAAATATGAATGCTTAATTATTGGTAAACCCTTGGTCAATATATCAGCTACCATTTCGTTTGTCTGCTGATACTTAATATTAATGACATTATTTGAAACACATTCTCTAACAAAATGGTACTTCACATTAATGTGTTTAGACCTGTTGTGAAATACTGGATTTGTGGCCAATTTATGTGCACTCTGGTTATCATTGAAAACCGTGACAGAAGTATTAAAACCTACTAACTCATTTAAAAAGGTTTTCACATAAACTGCTTCTTTTTTCTAATGCAACTGATTTTGTGATATCTGGCCTAGTTAACACTGTTAAATACATAAGGCTTCCAATAACTTTCTGATAAGGCAGATGGCTTAGATTACTCAAGTTTGGATCAATATTTTTTACCTTTTCTGCCTTACATTCTATGGGAGTACTAACTATCTTACAATTGTCCATGCCAAAATTTTTTAAAACCTGATCTACATAATCCTCTTGATCTAAATAAATGACATTGTTCTTATAGTCCCTAGAAATTTTAACCCCCAAACATCGTTTGGCTTCACCTAGGTCCTTTAAATGAAATTCTGAGCCTAGCTTTAATTTCAAACATTCAATTTCCTTAAAATTGTTGGAAAAAACAAAAAAACAACACTCATATTTTGAAAAAACAACACTTCATTTACCCTAGCATTCCATGCCCTTGATGACTGTTTCAGCCCATAAACAGCCTTCTTTAATTTATACACATTATTGTCCCTGTTTTTAATAATAAAGCCCTCTGACTGTTTCATATAAACAGACTGTTCAAGAAAACCATTTAAAAATGCAGTCTTACATCAAGATGTATAATTTTTAAATCTAATTGCACAGCTAAATTTATTAACAATCTTAAAGTAGAATGCCTCACTACAGATGCAAACACTTCACCATAGTTAATATTAGCTTTCTGTATACTATCTTTTGCCACTAAACGTGCCCGATATTTCACTTCTCCGGTGTCACTCACTTTTGTCCCGAATACCCACTTGCATGGTATGACAGTAGATGAATCTGGTACACTATCGATGAGTTCCCAAGCATCATTGGCTTTAAAACACTTAATCTCCTCTGTCATGGCTTCTCTCCATAGTTCAGCATGTACCCTTGACATTTACCCTCCACAGACTCTGGATCACCATTTAAATTGAAACCAAGATCTTGCACACATGTATAGATTACATAGCCTTCATATTGTTTTGGCTTTATTGTCCTTTGAGACCTCCTATTTTCCAAGTTTTCTGTTTGTAGAATGTCATCAGCATCAGCCTCGTCCACCACAAAATCTTCGTCGCTTGTTGAGTTCACTTCCTCATAATCTTCAGACAAGTCATACTCTGAAAAGCTTTGATTGGAAGAGCTTTGAGACGAGTCTTGCTGATTCATTTCAACCCCTACTGAATCAGTTGATTCCTGTGGTTCACAAAACAGTAATTGTTTGGATGGTTTAACTATCTCTTCAATGATAACATCTCTGCTTCTTACAATCTTCTTCTCATCAGGATCATATAATCTATAGCCCGTTATATTATCACTAAAGTCTACTAAAATCATTTTCTTTGATTTCTTTTCCCACTTCAGATGTTTCTCTTTTGGAATCAAGACCATACCCTTGCTACCAAATATCCTAATTTGACTCACATCTGGTTTCCTGTTGTGCCATTTCTCATAAGGAATAGTTTCACGTCCAGAGACTGCAGATCGATTCCTGAGATACACTGCACTAGCCACAGCTTCAGCCCAAAAAAGCTTTCCAAGCTTTGCATCATACAATAAACAGCGAGCCTAGGTACGGTTCATTCGTTCACTCATACCATTTTGTTGTGGAGTATAGGCATTTGTTTCTTGATGCAGAATGCCATGCTTTTTATAGAAATCCTTGAATTTGTTGCTGTTAAATTCACTACCTTGGTCAGTACGAAAAATCTTGATTTTAGCACCCCTTTGATTTTCTACAAAGTTCTTGAACTCCTGAAACTTTTCAAAAGCCTCGTCTTTACTCCTTAAGAAATATGCTTAACACCATCCTTGTGTAGTTATCTTCTAACACCATGAAGTATCTGGAGCCCCCAAGAGATATCACGTCTATTGGGCCACATAAGTCTCCATGTATTATCTCCAATGGAAAATTCGCTCTATTTCCTTTATGACTGAAGGGTAGGCGAGTTTAATTGCCTTCATAGCAAACTTTACATAGTTCATCCCTCTTAGTCATCGAACCTTTAAATACAAACCCAGTTACTAATCCATTTTTCATTGAATTTAAATCTCTGTAGTTTAGGTGCCCAAATCGCCTGTGCCAGACTTCTTCAGAGACTACCAAAGCTCGCTAAATTTAACTGTGGCTTCTTGAAGTTTAGTTTGTAAACATTATCCACTAAATTAGCCTTAGCAATCAGCTGACCACTTTTATTATAAATGTCACAGCTTTAGATGAAAAACTACTTTATTATGGTTTTTTATGAGTTGACTTACCGATAATAAGTTTGTCATCAATTTTGGTACATAAAAAACATTGGAAACTTTGACAGAATGCTCCCATCAGCCACTGTTGTAATTTGAACATCACCCGAACACTCTATAGCTAACTTGGTATTATTTGCCACTGTGATTTCCTTCACTGGTAGTTCTTCATTGAGATCTTCGAGCCAGTCCTTTCTGAAGGTGAGATGAACACTACATCCCGAATCCATATACCAATCTGAATTGTTAAAATTCTGTGTTAGAAACACCGCATTAAAGGCGTTGGATGAATTTTCACTGTGTCTTTTATTTTCTGGACATTTGTTCATAAAATGCCCTGTTTTTAATAATTTTTGAATTACTACTTTCACCTCTACTTCCATCGCTGAATCCTTTCCTTGTAAAAAGCATTACTGGCACCACCTCTATTCCTTTTGCCGAACGTTGAACTTACGAACACACCAGCTGATGATGACTGATTTTCAGTACCACCTAGATGCATGTCGAGCAATCTCGATTTAATGGAATCTGCAGTAACATACAATGCTCAATAGCAATTACCATTGGCTCAAACTTGTCGGTTGATCCAGCAAGCATTAAACTGCCAATTAACTCCTGACTAAGCTGAAAACCACATCTTTCAAGCTTCTGGGAGGTACCTATTACCTGGTTGACGTAATGCTCCATCGATTCGCAATTATCAAGCCTTAATGATATTAATTTTCGTAGCAAACCGATCTTACGTGCAAAACCTGAATCCTCATAGAACCTTTTTAACTTTTGAGTTTTAACTTGAGTTCTGTTAAACGACCTAACAACGTACTGTATTGCATATATATATATATATATATATATATATATATATATATATATATATATATATATATATATATATATATATATATATATATGCGCATGTCCAAGAATTGAGTATGCTTATAGACGTGCGTCAGTTTGCATATTTTTATGTTTTTGTGTCACGTTTATTTTTTGCGACATTTGCGTACAACGAGTAGAAAAAGAAATAGAGGTAGACGTTTGCTGTCTCACTTACTCCGTGAGACTTCCACTTACAGATATTAGCAATATAGTAGTATAATATATTCTATATTGTTTTCTTAGATTATGTTACAACATTCTCTATTTTAATTATATATGACATGGCAATCGACATTATCAAAACACGGATCATATATAATGTTGGCATTTCCATTCTTTGAGATACTACCAACAAACTTTTGCACATCATAGGATGCCCTTCTAGGCTGGTGTACAAGATTATACTTCTGCAGAATGGCATGAATGCAAAACTTCTGACACAAATGGACGAAACTGAGCCTTTTACGATTAAGACCGGTGTTTAGAAGGACTGTGTGATCGCGCTGATGTTTTTTTCTGTGTTTGTTGCTGTTGTCTTATGCTGTAAGGCTTATTCAACCTGTACGACTTAAAGTCAAATCAAAAACAAGCAAAGTTGCCATCGCAGAGCTGCAGTATGCGGATGACTGTGCACTTGTAGCGCATAAAGCGAAGGCGTTGCAAAGGCTGAAACGTGAGACTTACGAACATAGGGGTATTTGACCACAAAACATGGACAAAATAATGTTTATAGTTATTTATGTTTCTATAATTTTGATTTAATAGATACACTATAATTCAATACATTTTTCTGAGACAAACTTAATGTCATTATTATTCTTCTCATCGACTTGGTGTCACTCTCTCCAGCTTGGAAAAGCTGGAAACCATAAACCGATTTCTCCCGCGCGACATTGGGGACCCGGCAACTGTCCGCAATTTGTCAAACTTTTGGAGAACCGGTGGCTTACTAATCCCTCTGTGAAAATTACAAAAGGTTTGATGTTGACTTTTTCAAGTTGCCAAATGTTCTTCAGTTGATAAGAAAGATTCTCATACTTAGAAACTTTTTCCACCTCCGTTTTATATATATTATATGACTGATGTATCGCAATATCAATAATTGTTCCCCGCTGTCCTTTCTTATGCATTAAGACTATGTCTGATATTGTAGTTAACAGCTTTGTCAGTTATTATCGGCCTATCTCAGCACATCGTCAGACTTCAGAACTGCTTGAGGACTGTATTTATAATACGGCGGAGTAGATGTTGGTAAAAGACCATGATTGAGTACCAGTTTTTGGTAAATTATCTTAGCAAGCTGATTATGCCTTTATAAATATGCGTTTTCTGCTAAAAAGGACATCAACCAATTATGTGCTCAATAGTATCCCCCTCTTTTGAAACACTTCCGTCATGCATCTCCAGTGTTTTCGTTAAGGATGTGTTTTTTGTAAGTGTTGGTTTTGATGACTTTATCCTGGATAGCAATAACAGTTTGTAACTGAGGGTTTCCTCAGTTTCCGGATATAGTTGATTCTCGTCTAACCAAAGCAAAGAAGCCTTCTAAACAATATTACTGCCATTTAACAATTCTACATATCTACCATGAATTGACTTGTGTTTCCAGCAACTTATGTTGTTTTCTATTGTCTCTATTTCGATATTGTAGTTTGCATGGTTCAGTTTTAATGGTGTATAATCGAAATCAGCCTGAGTTGCCAGTCTCATAGGTTGATCTTTCGAACTTAGAAAATGTTGGCGAAGCTTCTTTTCCTGACAAAGACACAATTCTTTTATGCCAATAAGTCCTCTACCTCCATATTTTCGAGGAATGTATAATCTCAACACAGAAGATTTGGTTTGTAAACAACGAAATTATGTTAAAAGTCGTCTAGTTATGCGGTCTAGCTCTTCCAGTTCTGTGTTTGACCACTTGACAACTCCAAATGAATATGTTAACACCGGTACTGCCCATGCGTTGATTGCCTTACATATATTCCCCCCTGAGTGTTTCGTATTAAGGAGCTTCGTTATTCTTTTCTTATATTTACGTAGGAATTCATGTTAGAGTGCCGTATGGTTTAGCATTTGATTTTGTGTTATTCCCAAATACCGATATGTATCATCAGGTTTCAACGAGTATATCTGACAGAATGATTCTCGATTTTGTTTAATTTGTCCTTTTTGTATATTGACGACAGAACATTTATCTAGCCCAAAAGAAATCTTAATATCATCGCTGAATATTTTTACGGCTTTAAAAAGCGATTGGAGTTTGCTTTGGGACTCTGCGTTCAGTTTTAGGTCATCCATACATAACAGATGTGATAACTTTCTGCTGTTTGTTAACTTGAAATTAAACTCGCTTGCAGATTGATTGAGAATCGTGGACATAGGATTTAGAGCCAAACAAAACCACATTGGCTAGAAAGAGTCTCCCAGGAAAATACCTTTCTCCGCGTTGACTCCCCCAGCATTTTCTTCCGATATCCATATATTCGTCTTCCAAGGCTTAACTAGCCAATCATGAGGGACAGAGTCGAATGCCCTACTGTAGTCAATGTAGTAGTCACTGCAGTCAATGAGTTAAGGTTGCGCTTTTTTCTCTGAATGTGCCTGAGGGCAATTATATCTACGGTAAGTTGGTGCTTACATCCCGCAGATTGTCTTACACTTCCTTTTTGTTCTTCTTCTAGGATATTATTATCTAAACAGTGATGATATATTTTTTGATTACTAATGAATAAGTAACTTATAGAGTGCCGAAATACAAGTAGTAGGTCGATAGGTAATTGGCTGCATCTTGTCATTTTTCTTATATAGTAAATATGTATTACCCTCAGATAAAAATTGCTCAATAGATTCAGGGTTAGTTAGTGCTTTACAGAAATCATGTGTGGCATCCATATATTCAATCCTGCAATTCTAAATTCTATCTGGCTTTGGTGCTTTCCAGTTTTACATTCATTTCCGGTAAGCCTTCTTGAAGGTTTACGATATCTGCGATCCAGGCTACTGATATATTGTACCCCTTCGATACTTTCCAAGTTGTTTTCCAAAATTCATAATATGTTGTTGGGTCGATATTTTGGGTATTAGGTTTACTAGGTTCATTCGTTTCAAGATCTTGAAGGAACCGTTTTTGATTTTTATAAAATTGTGCTTCTGCCTTTTCTTATGCTCATTATATCTACGTAGCCTTGCTCCTTTGGCTGTTGCTTTTTGTCTATCGTCTATCTTTTTTCCGATCATTTTTCTAGATGGCTAGCCTTTCAAGTATTTTCTCATTATATCTGTCTTGCTGCGTAAATGTATTATTTTTCCAATCTTCTCTTCCACTCTGGGGCTGCTTAAGCTGATCTTGTCTCACTGGGATATTATTATTAGGGGATTATTATTATTATTATTGTTATTATCACAAACATGATTCATCGATGACGCCTAGGCTGGTCGGGTTTACAATTCCAAGGTGAGAAAGCAGTTCAGCTCCTCTCATTCAGCTTAGTACCTTACGAACAATGTGGCAAGTTTGTAAAAGAACTGCTCGTTGTCCTACTATGATAATCGATTTTGAAACACCAAGAATTTTCAGGTTTTTGGAAAAGGTTTTGCTTACTAGGCCTTCGACGGATATAACAAAAGGTAACACCTCCACTTTCTGGAGTTTTCATTGATTTTCATCAGTTTTCGAGATTTTCATACTTCGTGGCCTTTTCCATTTCAGTTTTTCTGATGTTGTAAGAGAGTGGTATCGCAATGTCAATTATGAGAGCTCTCCTCTGGTTTTTGTTAATTAGAACAATATCCGGTCTATTATAGTCAACCGTCCGATCTGTTGTAATTGGTCTATCCCAGTAAGACGATTTTGTCTATTTAGATTCAGAGGGGTGAAACCAAGGTCCTTCTTAACAACTAGTTTCATTAGTGTGCTATGTGATTATATAGTGTGATATTGTTATTATTCTGCTTATTCTTAATGTAGAATCTCAGCTCATACTGGTCGATATTTCAGTGCCAAGATGAATTTTTAGTATAATATTTTTCGAACAATGTGACACGTTTGCAAGAGCACGGCACGTTGTACTACTATGGGAATCGATTACGAGATACCGAGGCTCTCGAGGTTCTTTGAAAATCTCTTACTTATCAGGCCTCGGCGGATATAACGAATTGCACTACATCTACCTTACTCAGTTTCCACTGGTTGTTCAAGTCGTATGTCAGATTTTCATATTTTGTGGATTTTTCCATCTCAGTTTTTCTAATGTTGTGAGAGAGCGGCACTGCGATGTCAATTATAAAAGCCCCTTTTTCCATATTGTTGATTAGAACAATATCTGGCCTGTTATAATCAACCGTTCGATCAGTAGTAATTGGTCGTACGTATTTAAGAACGTGATTGGTCTATACTTTTTGGGATCTGCGCGGTTACCTTTCTTGTAGATTAAAGTAGTTCTACCTTCAGGAAGTTAACTAGGGATTTCTGTTTTTCCTTGAAGAATATTTGTGAAACTCCTCGTTAAATGTTTGTGTACTGATGAGAACTTTTTCCACCAAAATACATTTATCTTGTCACAGCCCGGTGCTGAATAATTTTTCATTGCTTTGAGATAATTCTTTATTTCCTCCTCTGTACAGAATTCATCAACAGCACCCAATGTATTAGGACTTCCATATACTTGATCACATTATGCTGTAGATAATGAGATGAGCTATTTGAATATTCTTGGTTTTTATATAGATTTTTGAAGAATTGTTGGATATCTGACACTGACGGGCCTTCTTTGTTTATTATTTTCCGGGACCAGAAGACTTTTGAGGATGTCGAAGCATATGTGAATTATTTTTCGATTTTGAACTATTGTTTGTAGTTTGGTATCCAATTTATATTTGGCTTGGGCTAATGCTTTAATCTTTTGGGAGCATTTTTCTCTTTCACTTTATAATGTCGATTTTAATATTATAATGTTTTTATCCTGCCATATATTCATAATTTTATGAATTTAGTTTAAATGCCTGCCGAAAGCATTTAATTTTTCTTTGTAACTGTTTTATTCTAGCTTTTATTTTGTTCTCTCTGTCCGAACTTTTTTCTTTAGTTGAAAGATGACAAGCCCCAGCATATACGATACAGTTGATATCCCAGAGAGCACAGTTAGATTTCAGTGCGATTCAAATGCCATATTCACTTCACTGATGTTTCCTTTTGAAATATATCTCTTTCTAAGAATTGCTTTTCTTCGGGTATCTAACGGCCCCTCATTTATGTGCCCGAGCAGTGGAGCATGCATTTCAATCCCCGTTGATATTGAGGCAGATGTCTCCTGAGCAGTCCGATTAGTGTCGTTCGTGTCGTCGATATGTATATACTTTGTTTTTCAGTTGCCCCCACTGCAATAAAATTTCGGCGTTTAAGTGCAGCTACCTGATTTCTAAGATATTTTTCGGTGAATTCCATATGGAATGCACCTCAATATATATTGAGGATATTTTTCTATCCATATTGGTCTGAGGCGTCTCATAAAGCCACGCTTTTCTGGGCTACTCTGTTCATAGCACAACATTAAGTCGTTTTGAAGTTCCCATGTCCATTTAGAACTCACGGAATGAGGGGGGTGGTGGTGGTTTTGGCCAAATCCAACTTCTCCATGTGCTCCGAGAGAGTCACGTTGTGAGTGGCCGGGTTTCTTGGAGTATTGAAAACTATAATCATCGGGAAGATGGGGGGTTAACCCATCCACTTGACTCCCAATTTTAAGCAAGCCAGCCGCTTATATGGAAATTAGATCGATTTAAGCTTTAAGGTCTATTAATGTTAAAGCAAGACCTATTTTTTCGAGGTTTACTCCTCTACATAATGTCTGAATGATAGTGGCGTGTTCATATATTTTTTCTCCTTTATTTGGGTTTTTCGCCACTGTCTAAAACTCATAAAATATCAAAAATACCTGTTCTTATTTAAAGAAAGAATCACTGGGTAAAAACAAAAAACCAAACGGAGACAAATTTCTCAGTGATTCTTTTTTGTAATAAATTTGCCTAACGAACAAAATTTTAAAGATATAAAAATGTTATAAACAATTTACAAACTCTTAACGTTAACGTTTCGGAGGGTAATCTCCTCCCGTTTTCAAAACTGAACTAAAAAATAAATTATATTAATTTGTAATATATAAAGTAACGAGTGAAAGTAAATATATTTTTTGTATGTCAACGATACTTACATTGACAACAAAATTGTTGTTTAATTAAATTTATATCTTTAAAATTTTGTTCGTTAGGCAAATTTATTACAAAAAAGAATCACTGAGAAATTTGTCTCCGTTTGGTTTTTTGTTTTTACCCAGTGATTCTTTCTTTAAATAAGAACAGGTATTTTTGATATTTTTTGAGTTTTAGACAGTGGCGAAAAACCGAAATAAAGGAGAAAAAAAATTATTCCTCTACACTCGGGTACGGGGTGGCTCTACTCATCCAGGCAGATATATTTACGTTAGCTGTCTCCCTGCATTATTATTATGTTCCTTTATATCTTTTCTTCCCAGCTAATCTGGATTTTAAATAAAGTGCGGGCCGTAGCCAAAGCAACTTCATTCTTCCAAAAATTTTCGGGCGATGGGAGTGGTATTAAGGATTACCGCCATCTGCATTATTTTAAACATATTTTCTTCTAGTCCCAGAAATTTGATGTTATTTTTCAAATTCTTTGGTTAATGCCAGTTGTTGAAATTATCAATGGCACAATATGGATCTGGTTCAACTTCCATATTCGTATAATTTCTAACTTGAGGTCTGTATATTTTTGTATTTTTTCTTCAGCCGTGTTTTGAATGTTATGTGCGTTTGGATCAGCTGTGCCGATTAGGAATGCTGTTTTCTTCTTTTTGACCAGCAATATAATATCTGGCCTATTACAGTGAACTGTTTTGTTGGTTATTATTGTTCGGTCGTAACATAACCTGAAATCGGCCGAATCTAGTACCGCCACCGGGATTGTATTTATAATAAAGAACTCGCTCTGTTATAAGGTCATTACGACTTGCAAGCTCCTGGTGGACTATACTGGCCACCTGATTATGACGGTGAAGATAGTCCGTCTGTGAGAGTCTACCACATGCTCCTACAATATGTTGGATAGTCTCAGGCTTTTCGTGGAATTTCCTACACGTATCATTTGATACACGTGCATCCATAATGATATATTTTTGGTAGTTCTTAGTGCGCACGACCTGATCCTGAATTGCACACTTAAAGCTTTTAGACTTCCTAAAAAGACCTCCCCATGTCAACCAGGCGTTGGATGCGCTCTTGTCGACTTCATGACGGTCAAGATCATAGGAGTGTTTACCGTGTGGAGACATACTTTTCCACTCTTGTATAATTGTTCCAGTTGTCTGAATGCTGTCATTTTGTCGTTCCATTTCTTTAAGATTCAGAGGCGTATAGATATTACCAGCTAAACACACGCTGGCATATAGTGGGCATTCGATCATTCTTTGCATGGAAATATGTTCTTAAACTGGATATATATTTTCCGTGTAGGTTACATATATTTATAATTCCTCCCCCTCCTTCAATTTTTGGTAAAGTAAGTCATTTTCTACTACTATGCGGGTGGTGTTTCCTATATTTCGTTAGTGTTGTTCTAATTATTCGTTGTAACCTTTCGATATCTGTGTTTGACCAAGATATAATTCCAAACGAATATGTCAAGGCTGGTATAGCAAAAGTGTTTAGCTTTTACTACATTTCTACTGTCTAGGTCAGACCTGCATGTGCTTTCAAGCCTGGACGTGAATTATTTAGTTAATGTTTCCTTAATGAGGTTATGCTCAACTCTCTTGGACTGTTGTATTCCCAGATATTTATATACTTCGCCCTCCTGCATTGGCTCTATATGTTCTTCAGTTCTGTAGTGACAAACCCTGTCATCTCTAACTTAGATCCTCTCTTTATGTTAATGGTTCTGCATTTATCTAATCCAATGTGCATGTTAATATCAGTTTCAATTTTCTCCACAACATGAATGAATTATTCCAATTTCAGTGGTGATGATGCATACAATTTTAAATCATCCATGTGCAGCAGGTGTGATACATTTTGGTTTTGGAATTTGTATCCGATTTGCGTCCTTTTAATCAGATTAGGGAGTGGATTCAGTGCCAGGCAAAACCACAGAGGGCTCAACGAGTCCCCCTGAAATATGCCGCTTGTCACCCTGATTTCCTCAGTTTTGGTTGTACTTCAATTTTGCAATAAATGAATAGTGGTGCGCCACTATTTTATCAGTTCCTGAAGTGTGTTTATCAAAGCTGGATGAACCCTGTATAGTGTTTGTATCTTAATTAGCCAAGAGTGCGGAATCGAGTTGAAGGCCTTCTGATAATCAATATAACAGCATGATAAATTTCGATCCTTCTTCCGAGCGTGTTTCAATATAACTAAATCAATAATAAGTTGTTCTTTAGATTTCTGCATTCCCTTTCGGCAATCCTTTTACTTTTTTGCTCTTCATTTAGTATATCATGTTTGTCTATATGTCTTGTGAGTAGTACTATGAAAATGATGTTAGTAGTTTATATATCGTTTGAAGACAGGTAATTGGCCGGTATTTCGCTGGATTATTAGAGATTGTTCCTTTATGGAGTAAACGTTTTGCCTTGAGTAAGAAATCGAAGAATTTCTTTTGGTTCTCTTATAAACTCATTGAAATATCTTACTATGAAAGGGTGAAGATATGTAGCTTTTAATACCAGTAATCATGAATGTTATCAGTTCCAGCGCCCTTCCAATTATTCAGGTTGCTTGTTATATTTTGTAGTAGAGTTATAGTAATTTCACCATAGGGCATTTGTTCAATTGCGTCCGTATTTGCTTCTTCCTCACGCAGCCAGCTGTCATGATTGTTATATTGGCCGTTATTTGACCAAATCGAGGACCAACATGTCTGTATATCTTGGCTGGATGGTGGACTAGAACGCCCCACAAGATTTTTGATATTACTTCTATCAATTAGGTTTCTATAACATTTCCGCTCGTCTTTTCTAAAAAGACAGTTTTGTTGCTTTTTTATATCGATCTAGGCAGGAACTATATACTTTAAGTTTTTGTTTTAGGGTATCGATGACCTCTTTGACATGCTGATTCGTTTTGTCATATTTAGCATGGATTCTAAATCTTTCTAATATTCTGATTGCTTTTATCGTCAATTTTTTGCTGGAATTGTCTCGACTGAATTCCAGAAGTCTGCCTATATCTGGCCATATACTTTCAATCTTGCTTTATAATCTTTTTTGCCACTCATGTTTAGCGTTCTGCTGTGATTGTATTTTTTCATACGGTTGCTTGATTATTTTAGTTCCGTTTACAACTGCTGCAGTTTGAGCTGCGCGATATTATTATTATTCTCATCGACTTGGTGTCACTCTCCCAGCTCAAAAAGCTGGAAACCATAAACCGATTTCTCCCTCGCGACGTTGGAGTTCGGCTCGGAGCCTGGGGATAAATTTCATTATAACCCAGTATTCCGGTGGCATTAAAACAAACATTTTCGAACTATGTGACAGGTTTGCAACAATATAGCTCGTTGTCCCACTTTTATGATATGCAATATGTTAAACTTTGGAGATCCTGTGGCTCACCAATCCCTCTGCGGAAATTACAAAAGGTTCGATGTTGACTTTTTCAAGTTGCCAGATGTTCTTCAATTCATAAGAAAGATTTTCATACTTAGAAACTTTTTCCACCTCCGTTTTATGTATATTATGAGACAATGGTATGGCAATATCAATAATTGTTTCCCGCTTTTCTTTTTTATTTATCAAAACTATGTCTGGTCTATTGAAGTCGACAGCCCTATCAGTTATTATCGGTCTATCCCACTAGAGCAGCACATCGTCAGATTCCAGAACTGCTTGAGGACTGTATTTATAATATGGCGGAGTAGATATTGGCAAAAGACCATGATTAAGTGCCAGTTTTTGGTGGATTATCTTAGCAAGCTAATTATGCCTTCCTAAATATGCGTTCTCTGCTAAAGTAGAACATCCACCAATTATGTGCTCAACAGTCTCCCCTATTTTGCCACCCTTTTGACATACATCTTCAGTATTTTCTTTAAGGGTATATTTCTTGTAATTGTTGGTTTTTATGACTTTATCCTGGATAGAAATAACAAAACCCTCAGTTTCCGGATATAGTTGATTCTCGTCTAACCAGAGCAGATAAGCTTTCTTATCAATAGTATTACCTCTTTCAAATTATTGATTGATTTGTCCGTTACTTTGTGATAGTTCATTTTTTAAAAAGGAATAAAACAATTTTTTACTTTGTTATCTATCACTTTTATCACAATAAAAGTGATAGATAACAAAGTAAAAAATTGTTTTATTCCTTTTTAAATAGTATTGCCATTTAATAATTCTACATACCTACATTGCTCTGATTTTAGGGCAGATTCTGTACATTTCCAAAACTTTAACTAGCCAATCATGAGGGACAGAGTCGAAGGCCTTACTGTAGTCAATCTGTGTGTAGTTCTCTGAATGTGCTTCAGGGCAATTGTATCTATGGTAAGTTGGTGCTTATATCCCGCAGATTGTCTTACACTTCCTTTTGTTTTTCTTCTAGGAGATTATTATCTTAACAGTGATAATATATTTTTTCGTTACTAATGATGTATTACCCTCAGATAAAAATTGCGGAATAG
Organism: Cosmopolites sordidus; assembly: GCA_031761425.1. NCBI lineage: Eukaryota > Metazoa > Arthropoda > Insecta > Coleoptera > Curculionidae > Cosmopolites > Cosmopolites sordidus. The sequence continues at coordinate 103,333 of JARFXV010001726.1, read as the reverse complement.
ATTCGTGGTTAGTTAGTGCTTTATTGAAGCAACGTGATAAATTGTCATATATGGCATCTAAATATTTAATCCAGAAATTCTGTAATCTATCTGGTCCTGGTGCTTTTCAGTTTTGGGTTTTTCTTATAGCGTTACGGACCTCTTCTGTTGTAAATTCGGCCACATTCATTTCCTGTAAACCTTCTTGCAGGTTTTCGATATCTGAGATCCAGGCTATCTATATATATATATATATATATATATATATATATATATATATATATATATATATATATATATATATATATATATATATATATATATATATATATATATATATATATATATATATATGCATAGGCCCTGGTGGACCACGCGAAGTACAATTAGAGGCATTTGTTGTTGTTAGCCTTCCTTTGCGCCCATACGCTATTCGCTATGAGCTTTTTTTCTTTCATCAGACCAAGTTGTTCCAGTCTTCCTACATTTTTCTCTCTGGCCAACATTCCAAACGTTAACCTTGGGTCTGAAACAGCTTCTATCCTGAATTTCACTTTGTGTAATATTTGCTGATCTTAGGTCCTCTTTAATTGCAGCAATCCATTTAATTATTTCTACTTTAGCTCCACTCCTATTTTCATAAAATTCGACTATTTGTCTAGTTAGCCTACTCGGATTCATCCGGTTTAAGTGTCCGTAAAACTTAAGTCTTCTTTTTCTCATATCGCTATGTATATTTGTGTATTGTTTGATTTCTTGATTTTCTCGAAGTCGGTATGTTGTGCTATTATTTGTTTGGGGCCTAAGATTTTTCTTATGATTTTTCTTTCCTTCTTTTCAATGTCTTTGATGTCTCTCTTTCTATTCAAAATGAGCGTTTCTGCCCCATATAGACATTCTGGCTTAATAACTGTGTTGTAATGTCTCAGTTTTGTGTTTTTAGATAGGCATTTTTTGTTGTAAATATTTTGTGTAAGTCTCAATGCCGTTTCCATTTTTTGACATCTACCCTCATTGGCCGCTTTTTCCTATATATATATATATATATATATATATATATATATATATATATATATATATATATATATATATATATATATATATATATATATATATAAACAAACGCGGTGATATATCACGTAATTTTAATCCATGTGGCAATTATTTCCAATAAATTTTTTAATTTTTTAGTACAATAAATAAATAGTTTAAATTAGAATACCAAGTGAAAATAAAATCTGGGAAAAGTGAGGAACTATAACTTTATTACGCGTATTTTTAATTTTTCTTTAGTGCAGTTCGTAAGAATACTGTTATAATAAAAATGTAATGATAATTTAAAGTTTCAAATAGTGATTTTATGAGTACATACCTGGCTCAACAATATCCATTATAAAAATCGTCTCAATTCACAGAGAAAACTCGTTAAAACAGACACAAAAAATGATGTTTTATTTTCGAGGAATTTCATCAAGACTTCCTCCGGAAAATATTGAGAATAAAATAGCAAGACTATCAGATCAATGTAGAGGTACTTGACAGATCCAACAGTTTGAGCATAGAATCCCAGGTCATAAAACTCAGCTGATATGCTAAAGGATGTTTTGCTAAAGCATTGCTAAAGGATGCAGGATATTAGAAACAAGCTACATAAATTGAAGAACAAAAACGCCTGGGAGGTCCAAAACGAAGGTTCTTAAAGTCTTAAAACACTTTTAAGACTATGAAGCCTTTAAAGAACTATATATTAAGCGTATCTGCATGGCAAAAGTCGGGAAGCTACAAACCCAAATGGTATTAGAAGGCATACAGAGTTGTGCAGCTTTATAATGAAAATAACTGCCTAAAAGCCGCAGCCAAAAGGCAGATGCGAGAAGCCAAACAGGCTGGATCGCGTGTATCAATTCTATATCCTCCTGACCTTAAATATATAGCATGTGGAAGATCATGAAGATCTAAGCTGGGTTATTTGTGCCAATCTAAAACCCATAATTAATGGCTCAGTAAAATTTATAACCATGGCCAGGGTCACACTCGTATCGAGTTGATAGTAATCCTGTATTTGATTCACCACCGATTAGAGAACTAATGAATATTTTCGGTTACTAGGAATTTAAGATTTTGTAACGTTCAGTTAAAAATATACATTTTTGCTCGAAGTATATTTGCCGATAATATTTAATCCCGCAATAGAATACACAAAAACCAGATGTTGTATATAAAATTTTGTCAGTGTGAAATCAAAATGTACAGTTTATTTAGTTTTCGCGGTGATTCTGTGCCGACGTAAAGTTGTTTTGATGCGCTCTAAAAATAAAAACACTGTTTAATAAAATATTTCGTTCACGCCGCTATGTATCAGAACGCAAATTTAGTAATATGGATGGCGAAAATGTGTCTTTAAAAGCGCCCAGTGAAAATAGTAAAAAAGTGACATTTGTTAGGCCTAAATTAAACATTCCAGCTGCCAACAGTGCGTACAATGGCTTTGCTGATACCCCATCTTCTATTAAACCAATTTCTCCAAAATACAAGCGGAAAGCTTCGGTATTTATTTTCGAACACCTCAACGACATCAAACAATCGGGCTTAGGTATTGGGGAAAGGTGTTCTTACTGGTTATATAAAAAAGTTCGATTTTTGAGTAGACGATGGTTTACCCACTGCTTTTTAATTATCGTCGTCTCTATTTATACAGTTTGTGGGGCTTTAGTATTTTTAACGGTTGAAGGTAAGTCAAAAAATGTTTCTTTATATGATTGTATAGTAGGTTAAAATGTCTAGACATTAATTGAATAATATAATTTAAGTACAAAGTATTAGTTACTCGATTTACATATCAAACCAGGCTAGTAAATGAGTAAATGATTTCTAAATGTTTAATTTTTTATAAACTGACAATAAAATGAAGAAATTGTAATAAGTAAATGCTATTTAATTTTAAAATTAAAGGAATCATAATACCTTTTAAAAACGTTTCGGATAGTTTATCTCAAAATCAAACATGAATTCATGAATCATGAAAACTATTTCCAGTAAGATCTATTTTAAGGTTTATTCATATGTAAATAGACATAACCTGAAAAAATACTTTTTTTTCAAGAAAATTTTTATTTCTAAGCTATCTTGCATGAAAAAAGGCATTTTTTCGTCGTATATCTTTTATAAAATGATTGATCTTTATAAATTTCCTGTGATAATTTTAATCTCACGTTTTCTGGAAAGTCTGTTGAGATTTAATTGGTTTTTTTTATTGTGAAAGGGTTTAGTAGTCTTTCAAAATTAAATTTTTGCGTTCTACAAATAAAATTTTTACATTGCATGATCCTGTCAAATATTAAAAACAATTTTGTGTATATTGTCTCTTAATCGATAATACAAATTATTATTGCATTTATCATATTTATAAAAATGAAATCGACTTTCCTTAATAAGAGGCTCAGGAGATTCTATAGGAATAGAATAGTCACTACAGTTGAATATAATCCTGTAATGTAGTACAGTCCCAGCTAGTCGTAATATTCAAATACTTATTTTTTTACAATGTTCTAGACTTACACTAGGATAACTAGGATTAGCTAGGATTATGTACTTACCTAGGATAATTAATAGACTCTCATATCTATGAATAGCAGGAATAAGCAGCAGAAGTACTATCATGTAAACACTGTTGGTATACACACAACTAAAATCAGTATGATCGCTGAAAGACAATAGCATTTGTCTAGGGCTTTATCCAAACTGTACCAAAGGGCTTTATCAGAACTTAACACTATTTAGTTGGACTCAAGCATATATGAATAACAATATAATTCTAATGTTTTGCCAACCAGGCGTGGCTCGTAGGGCCACTTCTCTCCTGAAGCATTTGGTAATTCAACGAATAATACCAACATTTTTAAAATTTCATTCTGATAATTTCAAATTCACATTTTAGAAGGCCATATGAGGTCGGCAAGATTACGCAAAATTATTAATTGAGCCAATTCTAAGTCAATGGTCCGAGAATATGTGATATGATCATATAATATATCAGAGAATAAAAAAAGCAACAAGATAGAATTGATCAATTCTTCTATTGGAACCTTTGGGGTGAAACACTAAATTCAAAAAGATTTACCGCTAAACACCAAATGTCTTTATTTAACTACTCCATGCACGTTTCGCTAACAATAAGGAAATAATTCCATCTAATTCTAAAACTAAACTTTGTTCTATTTATATGATAACCGTACCTAATGAAGCGTATGTAAATCATGAACTGTGCAGTTAACTCAGCGTTACATTAATAATTCAAAAAGTTGACTGAATGAAAAAGGTCGTTTAAACCTGTTCATGGTTTCCTTTACCTTTTGCCATGTGAATGTTTTCTTACGCATCCAAGGCCCTTTTATTTACACTCTTAACAAGTTTTAAGTTACTAATATTTATATTATGGTCCTGGATTAGTCATTTCTATCATAATGTGAACAAAATATTAACCAGATATAAAGAATATCTGGTTAATATGGACCTTTTTCTTAGCCCAATATACTTTTGATCCCAATCTTAATTTCGTAAATCGCCCATTATATATATTTATATATGTTTCTAAATCATTCCGGGTGTCGATCCGTTGATCATCATCATCATCATCATTATCATCATCATCGTCATCATCATCATCATGAAGGCCTCTTCAGCATGCTTCCAACTTTCACGGTCCTGGGCTTTCCTCTGCCACTTGGGTATATCGTATATACTTAACGATGTCATCAGTCTATTGAGCTTTCGGTCTTCTTCGCGGACGTTTGCGATCAAGACGTAGCCACTCCATCTTTCGTACGTAGCCGTACATCTTTCCATTCCCATCTGTGTTACTCGAACTTTTTGAATTGATTGCTATGTGAGTGTCCAGGTTTCACTTCCGTATATCATAACGGGTAGGATGCACTGATCGAACACTTTTCTTTTCAGGCAAAGTGGGAGTTTGCTCTTAAACACCATGTTGAGCCGGCCAAATGTCTGCCAGCCACATTTAACACGCCGTTCCACCTCCCAGGCGGTATCTTCCTCTATTAAAATCCTCTGTTCAAGATATATAAAGTGGTCCACAATCTATAAATCCTTTCCTAAAATTGAAATTCTCTTGTCCTCTGCGAATTTCACTTTATATATATATTGGGCAGATGATTTCAATGGAAAATTTTTTTCCAATATATATATAAACAGAAATATTAAAATTAATAATCCCGGAACTAGTCACAGAAAATGATACTTGTAACTCACGCTTTCTTGTTTGAACTCCAAAATACTGGTAGGTTGTCTTTGTTTTGATTTTTCAAAGCACGATGCTTTAGCGATCTGTAAAGCATAAGTTGCTTAAGTAAACAATCTCCTGATGCATTAGAACAGTGTTACTTTATCTTTATCTTTTACTACCTTAAAACCAGAGGTGGATTTTTCACTTTTGGATGTAAAAGTTTTGTTTGGAATTCTTTTCGAAAACAGGGCAGTTTCGTCTGCATTAAACACTTGTTCAAATTTGTATCCACCATCAGCAATTAACTTCGAAAATTCTTCTGGATATGTTGATGTTGTGGAAGTGTCTGCAGATGCAGCTTCCCAACAATTTTGATGTTATGCAGTGATTGTAGCATCTTGAAGTTATTGAACCAACTTTTCGATATTCATTACCAGGTTTTGTAACATGTGCTTAAAGCTTAGCTTACACTTAGGTTTCTCACGAATTATAGCATCACTTAGGGGCATTCTGTTCGGGCTACTGTTTTCAATCCATAATACAGCTTCCATTTTTTTAATTGCTGAATCAACAACAATTTTTCCTGATAGTGAGGTTGAAGCTGTAGAATTCGGCATCGATGGTGCGAAGGCGGCTTTTATCAAAAGCCATAGCGTCACGCGTAACGTAGCGGAGCATAAGGCGGCAGCGACTGATTTATTAAATAACTGTCGACCCAGTGGCAATAAGTCTTGATTGTTTATAAATACTTTGTTACTTGTTTGTTTTGAAAGATAACTGAATAATATATATTTATATTATTCTAAAAATACAATATGTATCATTAGTTTTGGATCCACGAATAAATACATTTTCAGCCGCGATACCAGAAGTGGTCACAATTTTTTAGTACGCGAATAATGAAAACACGAATAACGGAACGTTGAATAAGAAGCTTTGACTTATAAGTAATTTCTGAATTAAGGAAATAATAAATAAATAATTGTATCATAGGTAAATTATAATAATATAATTTTATTAATGAAACTGATATTTTTCTGAAATTCTTTTACTCAGCATTTAACTTATGATATGTGTGGAAATTGAATTTGTAATATTGTACATAAACGTTTTTTTGTGAGAATAATGAAGAATCACAGTATATTAACAATCGCGATGTTACTCGCTGCATACCCTATATTCAAAAATGTTACAGTTGTCAAATCAGCAGATTCGCAGTTAGAATATTATTCTACCACGATTTTTTCATTTTTATGAGTAATCACTTACTTGTGAGTGAGTGGTGAGTGAGTGGTGAGTAATATAAATTCATATAAACATATGAATAGTAAATGTGTTCGTATTACATATTAATGGTATATATTTTATGTAAAGATGTATAGAAAAATTACACCTATGACCTATTTTAATGTATTCTATGGAAACTTTTTAGACGTATTTATATCTTCGATTCATTAGTGTACATTCACTAGAAATTTCTAGAATCATTTTTGTAAAAACACAGAAATTATTAGAATCAGTTTATTATTAGCCATTGACCACATATTTAAATATCCTCGAGCGAATTTTTAGAACTGAAGACCTTTTAATAGAAAATTTATATACTTGTTAAAAAATAGGATAATAGGATGTAAATAAGTTGACAGGTTAGATACAATTATAATTATGATTAGCCGAATTATTAGTGATTTAAACATTTTCCAAAGACATACTTAAATTAATCAACAAGTTAAACAAATTAAATTAATTAATTTAAGGTACAATGTATTCTTAAAAAATTATAATTTCTTAAGCGCAAAGTATTAACAACAATCATAATATATATATATATATATATATATATATATATATATATATATATATATATATATATATATATATATATATATATATATATATATATATATACTAACAGACCCGGCCACGCGTTGCTGTCGCTAAGCTACACATTGAATTATATTATAGTAAACTATTCAGTACAGTCAAATCATTATTTACGAATAAAGACGAAAACGTTGTAGCCGATGTAAAAACCCACGGGATTGAGATTTGAACCTTAGGTCATAATTTGGAAGCGATTGATAAACATTTTCGTAGAGTTGATATTAAGCACAAATCAACATACAATTTAGAATTTTATATTTTATTGATCTCATATTTAAGTATATTTTGTAATACATGAGTAATTTACAAAGTTTTTTTTCACGAAATGTTTATATATAAAGACATATTCTGGCAATGCCTTGACGGGTTTCTTCGGTTTCAAGAGCAGGTAGGTGGGATAAAGAATCTATCGTTTGGGGTATTATTTTCTCTACTGGAATAGTGTTAGGAGTCACTGCGAAATTAAAACCTTTTGATAAGGTTTAATTCTTTAAATTTTAATTCTTTAAACAAATTCGTGGAGCTCCTATGAACTCTCCTCTTTTTCCAGTCATAGCCAATATTTTTATGGAAAACTTTGAAACTCAGGCCATTAACACCAGTCCGTTGAAACCTACTTGCTGGTTCGAATATGTAGGTGACACCTTCGTCATTTGGCTACACGGAGCACAATCTTTAAATCTGTTCCTTTCGTATTTTAACAGTATACATCCCCAGGTTCAATTTACAATGGAGACTGAAAACAATTCTGCCCTCCCTTTTCTTGACGTTCTAATATCAAAAAGGCCAGACCAAAGCTTCTCCTATTCAGTCTACCGTAAACCCACCCACACAAACCGTTATCTAAATGCGTACTCACATCATCATCCATCCCAATTAAATTCGGTAGTCAAAACTTTAGTCACGAGATCACTAAGATTGTCGGATTGGGAACATATGTAAACAGAACTTAGTTAATTAGAAACGAATTCAAAACAGGTAGGACATGCGTCAAATAAAAAGTCAGGTAACTGGTCATACCAACCAATCCACTAAAGAATTGTCCCAAAACCCCAAAGTTCTTCTGCCATACATCAAGAGAGTTACTGATAAAATGTGCCACGTATTCAGATCCCGTAATATCGAAACAATATTTACAACAGAAAGAAATATATCCAGTTTCTTTAGACCAGTGAAGTATAATATTCCACAAGAGTCTCATGGTGTCTATGAGATTTTTTGTTCTGGATGCTCCCAATCATATATCGGCCAAACCAATAGACGTATCCAAAATCGCATATACGAACATTCTCTCGCCATCCGAAAATCGGATCTCTCTTCGACTTTAGCAGAACATCATATCCAAATGGGTCACAAAATGGATTTCGACAAGGCCAAAGTAATCGCACCTATATATTCCTACAAACCCCGCATAATTCGTGAAGCAATTGAGATCGAAAAACGTCCAGACTGCTTAAACAAGAGGGACTACGGTCTTAGAGTTCCAAATACATGGAAACCGCTTATTTCCAAATTACCCATCCGAAACCCTTCCAGTCAAACGTCTACCTCCCGTCTCACCCTCACCCCTCAACCGAGCGCCCCACCTACGACCTTACCTATTAATACAGAGGTCGCGCCGTTTACGCCCTTTTCTAGTTGTGAACTCTGGGGAGTAGGCAGATTACAACAGGTTGTAAAACTCGTAAAAATAAATAATTTTATCAAAAATCATTTATATACAAGTTGCAAAATAAAGAAGTTATTAACAGTAACAAAATTTGAAAACCGACCCTACTTTTTAATATTCTCGACCATTGTGTTGGAGAATTTGCAAAGTCAATTTAGCAAAAACCATTTATATAAAAGTTGCGGAATAACAAATATAAAAATGTTACATGTTACAAAAATTGTCACTATTTGTTCGGTTAACACAAAATCTTGCTTGGCGTACCCATGCGTCACTACACGCATCAAAAATAAAATGCCGGTATCCACGAATAACATCACAAGCGTTTTCGATGCGCTGTTGTAGTTCTTCCACAGTATTTACTTCTCCATTATGATAAACTAACTTTTTTAGCCCCACAGAAAAAAAATAGCAAGGCGTTAAATCCGGGGAGCGTGCAGGCTAAGAAATGGGTCCACTGCGTCCTATCCATATGTTAGGAAATTCATTATTTAAATGATCGTGAACTTCTCGTCTAAAATGTGGCGGAGCTCCATCATGTAAAAACCACATATTGTGTCTAACATTTAAATGAACAGCTTGTAATAATTGTGGCAGATTGTTTTGAAGAAAGTCTAAATAATTTTCTTCCGGAATTTGACCAGGAAGGAAAAAAGGCCCAATAAGCATGGCATTTATTACGCCAGCCCAAACATTTACTGAAAATCTGTGCTGAAAATGGGTTATTTTCACACCATGCGGATTTTCTACTGCCCAAACATGGTTGTTGTAGAAATTATTTACTTCATTTCTTGTAAATGTGACTTCGTCGGTAGCTAAAGTAAATTTGGTAAAATTTTCATTTCTATTAATAGGATAATGTTCGGGTTGTAACGGTTATACCCTTTGATAATGACAGGAATAAAAGTGTTGTTGTCGTATAGTCTTCCACACTTTACTATGACCAACTTCGTCGGCTTGTTTCCGACAATTTCTAAAATTTCTTCCTCAATCTTTACCATTTCCCGTGGAGGAGGTCACGCTGGAAGACGTTCAGCTCCAGCTTGTGCTTTTAAGTACCCAGTATCGCGAAGTCTTGTATCTAAATTAACAAACATCCGCGGAGCCAGATGATTTTTTAAAGGAAACATTTTCGCGTACAAACGACAGGCTGCGCTGCATTTTGTTGACATTCTCCATGTGGCATTTTAATCGAAGAAAGTACCCAAAAGTTGAACACGTACTATTAAGGAATTATTATCACTGGTCAAATCGAACATTGCACTCAAAAGAAATGTCGAACTGGATATATATATATATATATATATATATATATATATATATATATATATATATATATATATATATATATATATATATATATATATATATATATATATATATATATGGCCCTCTTTATTATCCAGATCAGGAAAATAGCGATTAATTTTCATTTTCAAATTTATAGGACCATCTACAGAAAAATCATTTGTCTGATGAAGAAAACTTAATTGAATATATAAATGAGTGGCTGGATGTATAAGAAAATGTTTCCAAAAGTATCGAATCTTTTTGCCATCGATAAATGAATTAACATTTTGGAATATTATGCGGAAAAATTAAATTATTTCTAGTATTTCAGTTGTTTCATTCGATATTACGGGAAATATTTTGTCAATTTGCTTATCCTAACATTTTATAGACCAAGATTTCTCTCATCTTTTATTACTTATTGTTAAGCAATTGTAAATTTGTATCTTTATGATTTTGCAAAAATTTTATACACAAACACCATTCATTAATGATATTAATTATATAATTTCTATATCAATTAATAGAAAAATGAAAAGTGTGTAAGAACCAGTAAAAAGATCATTTATGAAACTATATATCTTTCATATTCGAATATCCTCTTCGCGTAGTCACTTTTCAGCCGTCGTGACCATACACTATCTACGCTAGATCTGAAGGTATGATTCGCCACTGATTCCAGATTTCTGTTGTTTTTAAAATTTCTGCAACTAATACATTAGTAAAGGTCGTAAATTGATCAACGTATATGTTCAGCGGTCGTCTTATTTTTCGTTTACCATCGATCTTTCTCTGAACTCATGAAGAAGGTCGTTGTATTGTTGGAAAAGTCATTTATGCACGTTCGTATATATTTTCCTTAGAGAATGTTTTATCTTACGGACCCGTATATACCAGAAATAGAATCGTATTTACCAGAAATAGTAATAATAGTAAATCGTATTTACTATATAGTACGTAGCATGCAGAATGTATGTACATGTTTTTAAGTGGATCTTTTCTAAGTGCCGTATTAATTTTGTGTGTTAGTCTATTGTAGATTTCAGAATTTTCATTGTCCTCTAATCCAAAAATTTTTGCTTTCTAATGGTTTCTTATTAATTACCAGATCTCATCGGATATCCATATCTTTTTCGTTTTTTAGGTTTTTTCATCCACCACCATTTTGAAGCTGACGTTTCAAGGGCTACCTTGATTATTCCCATAGTTACTGGACATTCAATTGTTGAGTTCCTTACTCGATAATCTCTGATATGGATGTGGTTGTCTCTTTTACGAATATTTCATCCTTCATGAGGTTCCATCTATTGAATATTTTGTGAAACTATCGCTATTTCAGAAAGTTTTATACATGTGAATTATGTTGTGCTGTTCTTAAGATATTTTAATATTCGCATTGCGATTTTATAATATACCATATTCCATCCAAATTTATTTCGTCACCTTCAAAATAAACAGTACTTGATGCGATACATTCGTGTGTCAGCGAATAACCCGTTGAAACATTTCTTACAACCATTTTATGTTTCAATGGAATCAAACGTATTCAAAGAAGTGGTAATTTGAGTTTGGTGAACAAATAAAACCTCACAGGACCATATGGCGTTTTATGAATGAAAACCCGAATTGTTTTATCTAACTATGTTTTCTACAATATATTTGCGGTACCCTCTTCGAAGAAAATTCACCTTTGGAATATCCCCAAAATATCAACTAAAGTGGTTTGAAAAGATTCTTAAGACATAAGCTGGAATGACGATTTTCCGTATATATTCTTCCATGTGAATTTTTTGTTAGTTTTAATGATTCAACATAAGAAATATTTACGATATTTTCATCCATTTTAAAATCAAAGAGAACTGATTTCGGCTAACCTCACCAACATATGTAAATAAACTGGTCGACAAATGCGGCGAAAACTCTAATTACAATTAGAACTTTACTAATTACAAAACTACAATAGACAATTGCTACCAACGTACAACAAAAATTTTATTCCTTTTCCGCGGGCGATTTTTAATGAACAATTCCGGGTGTTTATCTATCTATATAAATAAAAATGTAAATGTTCGTTTGTTCAAAATCTTAAATTTCCAAAAGTTCTTCACCTATTGCTTTGAAATGTTGACACAACATTGCATTCGAAAACGGGCGTGTTTTTATATAACTATTATATAGATATCACACCTGTGACAGGTAAAACATACTATTTTTAAACAGCGCCATCTGTGGCGTAAAAGCAACACACGTTATACCAAATATTTTACGTCAATGGGAGCGCCATCTGTTGAACCTACCAGCAACACACGCAATTCTAAACATCGCTCATGCCGGACATGGTGCTTCTTGACAGCTGATGTCACTTAGCATTTTCAATATTTCCGATTACTTTGATAAATTTCATTTGCATGGATTTCTGTTTACTTTATGTTTATGTTATACCAAATATTTTACGTCAATGGGAGCGCCATCTGTTGAACCTAACAGCAACACACGCAATTCTAAACATTGCTCATGCCGGACATGGTGCTTCTTGACAGCTGATGTCACTTAGCATTTTCAATATTTCCGATTGCTTTGATAAATTTCATTTGCATGGATTTCTGTTTACTTTCATTTTGATATAATTATTTAACTAGGCTGAGCCACAGCAACGCGTGGTCGGGTACAGCTAGTACTAAATAAAATTTAAAATAATAACATTACTTTAAATATACGAGTATGATTATCTTAAAACCAACGATAATGTAAAAAAAAACTCTAATGTAGTGCCGCATGGTGGCAGTTGGACAGAGACGAGCGGTGGCCCCACGTGGAGAAAGAGTGAAATATTTCTGTAATATTTCCCTCCACGGTCCCGTTACGCTACTTTGTGGATATACCTGGAACTATACCCGAAGTTGCAGGCAGAATGTTACGGGCAGTCCTAACTGCTACGAGCATTTGCCGTATGATGGTGTGAGTTGCATGCTATTACGACCGGCCATCAAAATGGTCAGTTGACATGGCCTGGCCCAAATCGTCTATCTCAACTGTTTTCCTTGCGTTCATCTGGAACTCGGCTGATGATGGCTGAAAAGCTGGAAACCGATCTCGAAGGATGCGTGGTGGTGCATGGTGGCAGTTGGAATATTCTGGAATATATATGTATATGTATTTCGAAATATGTAAATCGAAATATCTCTTGACATGTCAGAGATATCGATTTCGGGGTTTCACTGGATGATTCCTCTTTAAATTACCTTTCTAGCCATGTAATAAAAGCTGTACCATATTAAGACCAAATTTTAATTTAATATTACGGTAAAAATTAAAACTAACTGATTTTTTCAGAAAAATCGAAATATCTCTTGACATGTCAGAGATATCGATTTCGGGTTTTCACTGGATGATTCCTCTTTAAATTACCTTTCCAGCCATGTAATAAAAGCAGTACCATTCCATTTGAAAAAACTGAACAAAACTTCAAAAAAACTATTGTTGAATGTAACGCCACCTCGCGGTTTCATTTACAAACTAAATAATTTATCTCCAAGATTAACTGATTGTCCCAACAATTGCCTTTTAAATGAATCCAAATTGAGGAAAATCGGTTTGGGCAAACGGACATTAGACGACATTTTATCTAAATAGGTAAAACTCCCCCCACTTCTTTATTCGCGAAGTTACGACAAAATGTCATAAAACAAAGTTGTAGGATACAGTTTGCTAATTATAACTGAGAATTTTTCTTACTCGGTTAACACTTGAAAATACACAAAAAAATTATTTTTAAAAATGTTTAGCTCGTCACGCCCTCTTGTGGTCGTTTTAGAAGCTTAAAAATATGTTTGGTGAATTTCTCACGGTCAGTTTTAGTATAATATTTTTTTTCTCAAAGCTGTGTTCATTCTTAATGGGACACCTGGTATATATATATATATATATATATATATATATATATATATATATATATATATATATATATATATATATATATATATATATATATATATATATATATATATATATATACATTCCAGTTCTGGCAAAAATAAGAAAAAATGTCACCGTGTTAAGTGATAATAAATTAAGGCATATTTTTTAAAATCTTGAATAACTATGCTATTAATCGCAGTTACAAATCAAACAACGAACGTTGTTAATTTACTAAACTTGAAGAGATTTACCACTAAACACTCAATCACTTTTTGAACTTCTCGACGCACGTTTCGCTAATCATTTAGCATCATCAGGATATTCCTTAATTATCTCCATCTATGCATCTATCTATGATGCTAACATGGTTAGTTAAACTTTAACTAAACGCTAAACGTTACGTGAGCTAAACGTTAAAAAGAAAACTGCCAATCATTTTGAAATCTTCACTAAATGGGAAATCTTAAAGTTGACTGTCAAGCTGTCTCTCTCTAACTCGTCGTCGAACCGCGTCACATTTATCTCACTCTATCACATCTGTCCATTTCACTTACACTGGTGAAGTCCATTTTTGAGCACACAAAAGTATTTTTTATCATGAAATGAGTTTTTTCAAATGTGGTCCTTTTGCAAGAAAATAAGCAGTAATATTTTTTTGTGAAAACAAAAGTGCTAATTGTTGTACTATTTTGAAATCTTGACTATATGGGTCGGTCATTTTTTGAAATAATTTGCACAGTGTAGTTTAATTTTTTTTTAAAGATGAAGTTTCAAAGTTAGCTGACATAATTTTTTAAACCACGACTCAATGAAACTTTTTTAAAATAAATTAACAATGTTCATTGTTTGATTTGATAGAAATAAAAATAACACTGAAAAATTGGGAAATTTGTGATAACAGTACCAGTAACCATCTCTGGCCAACTGCCACCATGCACCACCACGCATCCTTCGAGATCGGTTTCTAGCTTTTCAGCCATCATCAGCCGAGTTCCAGATGAACGCAAGGAAAACAGTTGAGAAAGACGATTGGGGCCAGGCCATGTCAACTGACCATTTTGATGGCCGGTCGTAATAGCATGCAACTCACACCATCATACGGCGAATGCTCGTAGCAGTTAGGACTGCCAGTAACATTCTGCCTGCAACTTCGGGTATAGTTTCAGGTATATCCACAAGGTAGCGTAACGGGACCGTGGAGGGATATATTACAGAAATATTTCACTCTTTCTCCACGTGGTGTCACCGCTCGTCTCTGTCCAACTGCCACCATGCGGCACTATATTAGAGTTTTTTTTACATTATCGTTGCTTTTAAGATAATCATACTCGTATATTTAAAGTAATGTTATTATTTTAAATTTTATTTAGTACTAGCTGTACCCGACCACGCGTTGCTGTGGCTCAGCCTAGTTAAATAATTATATCAAAATGAAAGTAAACAGAAATCCATGCAAATGAAATTTATCAAAGCAATCGGAAATATTGAAAATGCTAAGTGACATCAGCTGTCAAGAAGCACCATGTCCGGCATGAGCAATGTTTATAATTGCGTGTGTTGCTGTTAGGTTCAACAGATGGCGCTCCCATTGACGTAAAATATTTGGTATAACATAAACATAAAGTAAACAGAAATCCATGCAAATGAAATTTATCAAAGTAATCGGAAATATTGAAAATGCTAAGTGACATCAGCTGTCAAGAAGCACCATGTCCGGCATGAGCAATGTTTAGAATTGCGTGTGTTGCTGTTAGGTTCAACAGATGGCGCTCCCATTGCAGTAAAATATTTGGTATAACATAAACATAAAGTAAACAGAAATCCATGCAAATGAAATTTATCAAAGTAATCGGAAATATTGAAAATGCTAAGTGACATCAGCTGTCAAGAAGCACCATGTCCGGCATGAGCAATGTTTAGAATTGCGTGTGTTGCTGTTAGGTTCAACAGATGGCGCTCCCATTGACGTAAAATATTTGGTATAACATAAACATAAAGTAAACAGAAATCCATGCAAATGAAATTTATCAAAGCAATCGGAAATATTGAAAATGCTAAGTGACATCAGCTGTCAAGAAGCACCATGTCCGGCATGAGCAATGTTTAGAATTGCGTGTGTTGCTGTTAGGTTCAACAGATGGCGCTCCCATTGCAGTAAAATATTTGGTATAACATAAACATAAAGTAAACAGAAATCCATGCAAATGAAATTTATCAAAGTAATCGGAAATATTGAAAATGCTAAGTGACATCAGCTGTCAAAAAGCACCATGTCCGGCATGAGCAATGTTTAGGATTGCCTGTGTTGCTGTTAGGTTCAACAGATGGCGCTCCCATTGACGTAAAATATTTGGTATAACGTGTATTGCTTTTACGCCACAGATGGCGCTGTTTAAAAATAGTATGTTCTTACCTGTCACAGGTGTGACATCTATATAATAGTTATATAAAAACACGCCCGTTTTCGAATTCAATGTTGTGTCAACATTTCAAAGCAATAGGTGAAGAACTTTTGGAAATTTAAGATTTTAAATAAACGAACATTTACATTTTTATTTATATAGATAGATAAACACCCGGAATTGTTCATTAAAAATCGCCCGCGGAAAAGGAATAAAATTTTTGTTGTAAGTTGGTAGCAATTGTCTATTGTAGTTTTGTAATTAGTAAAGTTCTAATTGTAATTAGAGTGTTCGCCGCATTTGTCGACCAGTTTATTTACATATGTTGGTGAGGTTAGCTGAAATCAGTTCTCTTTGATTTTAAAATGGATGAAAATATCGTAAATATTTCTTATGTTGAATCATTAAAACTAACAAAAAATTCCCATGGTAGAACATATACGGAAAATCGTCATTCCAGCTTATGTCTTAAGAATCTTTTCAAACCACTTTAGTTGATATTTTGGGGATATTCCAAAGGTGAATTTTCTTCGAAGAGGGTACCGCAAATAGATTGTAGAAAACATAGTTAGATAAAACAATTCGGGTTTTCATTCATAAAACACCATATGGTCCTGTGAGGTTTTATTTGTTCACCAAACTCAAATTACCACTTCTTTGAATACGTTTGATTCCATTGAAACATAAAATGGTTGTAAGAAATGTTTCAACGAGTTATTCGCTGACACACGAGTGTATCGCATCAAGTACTGTTTATTTTGAAGGTGACGAAATAAATTTGGATGGAATATGGTATATTATAAAATCGCAATGCGAATATTGAAATATCTTAAGAACAGCACAACATAATTCACATGAATAAAACTTTCTGAAATAGCGATAGTTTCACAAAATATTCAATAGATGGAACCTCATGAAGGATGAAATATTCGTAAAAGAGACAACCACATCCATATCAGAGATTATCGAGTAAGGAACTCAACAATTGAATGTCCAGTAACTATGGGAATAATCAAGGTAGCCCTTGAAACGTCAGCTTCAAAATGGTGGTGGATGGAAAAACCTAAAAAACGAAAAAGATATGGATATCCGATGAGATCTGATAATTAATAAGAAACCATTAGAAAGCAAAAATTTTTGGATTAGAGGACAATGAAAATTCTGAAATCTACAATAGACTAACACACAAAATTAATACGGCACTTAGAAAAGATCCACTTAAAAACATGTACATACATTCTGCATGCTACGTACTATTCAACGACCTTCTTCATGAGTTCAGAGAAAGATCGATGGTAAACGAAAAGTAAGACGATTGCTGAACATATACGTTGATCAATTTACGACCTTTACTAATGTATTAGTTGCAGAAATTTTAAAAACAACAGAAATCTGGAATCAGTGGCGAATCATACCTTCAGATCTAGCGTAGATAGTGTATGGTCACGACGGTTGAAAAGTGACTACGCGAAGAGGATATTCGAATATGAAAGATATATGGTTTCATAAATGATCTTTTTACTGGTTCTTACACACTTTTGATTTTTCTATTAATTGATATAGAAATTATATAATTAATATCATTAATGAATGGTGTTTGTGTATAAAATTTTTGTAAAATCATAAAGATACAAATTTACAATTGCTTAACAATAAGTAATAAAAGATGAGAGAAATCTTGGTCTATAAAATGTAAGAATAAGCAAATTGACAAAATATTTCCCGTAATATCGAATGAAACAACTGAAATACTAGAAATAACTTTATTTTTCCGCATAATATTCCAAAATGTTAATTCATTTATCGATGGCAAAAAGATTCGATACTTTTGGAAACATTTTCTTATCCATCCAGCCACTCATTTATATATTCAATTAAGTTTTCTTCATCAGACAAATGATTTTTCTGTAGATGGTCCTATAAATTTGAAAATGAAAATTAATCGCTATTTTCCTGATCTGGATAATAAAGAGGGCCAAAAACTTAACGGTTTCCGCGAAATAATGTCAAAATTATTAAATCGTCAATCGAAAAGCTATGATAAAAATTATCATTTTAAGCAAATATGTGTAAAAGCATATTTGAGATTAATAATTATCTAACAAATAAACTAAAATTGATATAAAATAATCTACATATAAACATTTTTAATACCTATTTTAATATTAAAAATAATGAGCCCCCATCCATTGATGGGATTGATCCCCTCTTCATTGATGTTTAGATTGTTACCGATATATGCTCTCTCGTCAAAAATAGTGAGAACCTATCCACAGTCAACAATCCTTACTTTCGCCGACTTCCCGTTGGATGGCGTCTATATGCAATGTTGATTGAATGAATAAACTCTTTGGACAGCGTCTCCTGACGCGATTGCGACTCCGAACTCTCATCTCCTGTAACTATGTGGTATAATAATTCAACTCCTTCCCGATTGTACCGAGTCAAAAACGACAAAGCACCGCCCAATCTCTTTATTTTATGATCGTCAGAAAGTCTTGGAATCCATCGAAAATACAATTTTCTATAATTAGGTTTCTCCAAAACAATGGTGTACATAACTGACCTTGAAACATGTGGACATTCACTTGATAAATTTAAAATCGTGAATCGTCGGTTTTCTCGAATTTTGTTTTCCACATCACAAACCAAATCTTCAGAAATCAGAAAAGGTCGGCCAGGGAGTGACTCATCATGCACTTTAACCCGCCCGTTCTTGAACATTTTTACCTACTTTTGAACTTTACTGTTACTCATAGTATTATCACCGCAAACCTCACAAATCTGACGGTGAATTTCCGCTGCTGCCAAGTTTTTTTGCAGTCAAGAATCAAATTACAGATTGCATCAAGTTTTTTAAACATTATAAACTTTTACAGCTTAGCACATAGACAGATGCTACGGCTACAAATGGCGCCTAAATGCGCGCAAAGCAGGCTTGGAGCAGACGCGTAGACAAACTGCAGCGATTGCCTGTCATTCTCACTCTCATTCAAAAATGGACCTTGTACTAAAGGGATGTACTAAACGTATGGTCAATAAACAATTCTTTCACTCATTCGGCTTATCTCAAAAGTATTAAATTATCGTATTTTTTTCCAATTCAGTCATATCTCCAATATCATTTAGAAATGATCATGTTCAAAATTTAAATGCTGACCAAGGAATTTTTATACTGAATAATATTCTAGACACTCAGTATCTTCTTATCGACATTAACGGTTAATAATCTTGGTTTACTCTAATTATTATGACTCTTACGATTAGTTCTGGAAATTGTACGTCTTCACCACGTTCTGGTATTCAGTTCTCTACAAAGATAATTTGTTCTAAAGCTAAGCTCTGATAAGTTTATATGTATTTGCTGTTAAACTTAAGCACATATTTTATTTTTGTCACCAAAACCAAATAAAAGCATAGTTCTAAAATAAAATTTCCATATAATATTTTTTCAAACATCTTGCCAAGACAATAAACAATAAAAAGTCCTTTTCGTCACGGCTATTACGACGAACTGAAGCTAAAATTATACCTTTTTGATAGTTTGCAGTCAAGCAAAGCCAGCAAAATTGATAAAAATAATTAGCTGAAAAAAACAAATTGGCAATCCAGCATATATGTTTGACTTTTCATGTATAAGGAATACATTATTTATATTCGCGAAAATATTAATTATTTTAAAAAGCATTCTTTCAATAGCACATTTTCTGTTCTATTTCTGGATCAACGAAACAAGGATTAATACAATCATAATGGTAATTAAATTAAAAGTACTAGAACTTAATTAGTGTTATGCATTAGTGGTTATCTGTGTCTGTTCAAATCTGAAAATAATGGAAAATAAAAATAAATACGATTTATAATGAGTTGGTTGAAAAATTGAAATGACCGCCTACGATGCAAATTCGACTGCAAGATGGATAGCAGAGGAATTAAATACGACCAAATACATGATTCACGAAATTTTGACAAATGATTTAAACAAACGGAAAGTCTGTGCTCGATTTGTTTTTCCCGCCTTAAATGAGGATCAAGAAATTACTCACGGTGAACAGATAGAACTGTATATTCCTGGACTCGATTGGAACTGATAATTAAATGAGACTGCTTGTGAGATTGTAACTGATGCTTCAAGAACGATCCTCAAACAAAGCGTCAAAGTGCTACGTGTAATTCCTCAGGCTCTCTGAAATATTAAAAATCCAAAAAAATCTGAATGGCTCTCCGAAATGGAAAAAAATGTGTTTTCAGAAGTCACGAGAGAAGATAATGACAAATCATTATCTTCTCTGTAGTCGTAAAAACAAATTTTTACGACTCTATACGTATACACAATAAATAAAAGTCTAGACTCACACTGTAAATTGAAAAACGACACCATCAGAGAAAAATAAACATCCGTATTTTGGAGAATCATAAAAAAGGGACTTTTGACAACAGGCTTTTTGGACTTACAAAACGTTTCGTTTTTGGCCAATCTGAGTTTCGGGAACAGGAAGCAGCGACAATTCTGTGAGATAGTGCAACAAAAACCAACTTCTAGGCGCTCGATATTCGGTCCTCATTCGAATCATTCTCTTCTACAAACGCTACATAACACCCAGATAATATTCACCCATGACCCAAGTCCTCTGTTAGAAACTTCGTCCGCATATTGGGAGAGATAATATTATTTCCACCGGGTTCGCTAGTTCGCGAAATGGATCTTGGTGGCCTCCCCAACCCGTCTTAAGCATTGATTTTCATAAACTCTCCTCGTTAGCGAATATCTACATGAAGAACATTCCTGCCAAATTTCAAATCTGTAGGACTTAATTTTCAAAAACGGGCGTATATTTGTTTTTTACGCCTCCGCAACCTCCATTAGGAGTTAATTTTTGTGAAATCTCGTTCTTAACGAACATCTACTGAGGAACATTCCTGCCAAATTTTAAGTTTGTAGATCTTATAATTTCGCAGAATTCGTCAAAAGTGAGTGGTACTGTGTGCGTATCGATGTAAATCCTCGCCGGAACTTTATAGCTTTATAAAAATTATCCCATGTCCTATTCTATGACATAATCGACTTCTATGCCAAATTTTATTAGAATCCTTCTATCCGTTCGAGTGTGATTGATGGACAAACGTGCAATCTAACAAACCATTCATTCAACAAACATACTTTCATTTATAATATATATATATATATATATATATATATATATATATATATATATATATATATATCTTACGTCAAAAGATTACGTTAAGTCAATATATATATATATATATATATATATATATATATATATATATATATATATATATATATATATATATATATCTTACGTCAAAAGATTACGTTAAGTCAATATATATATATATATATATATATATATATATATATATATATATATATATATATATATATATATATATATATATATATATATTTGTTTATTTATTTTGGAAATTTCGGTCAATTATTAATACATTTTTTTTTTTTATAAATTAATATATTTTGTTTACGTTTCGGTAAACAAATAATAAAAAAAATATAAATTATTAATAATTGACCGAAATTCACAAAAAAATAATATTAAAAACGGTTAGGAAAATAGCTAAAAGAATATTAAGAACACTGAATGACGCACAAGCCAGTAGGATTCAGTACAATAGATCACATCCAGGTTGGCCCAACAGGCCATAGAAAGGCACGATAAATATACCATGCCACTGTGCTTGGCTTTTATTGACTACCGGTCCGCCCCGCTTGCTTCGGCTTATGAAATATTTCGCCACTGCTGCCATTGTTGCTGTGCCGGTGCGACTTGGTACTCTATAGACGGCTCCTTCCCCACCACCCACACGCATTCCCCAAACTCAGTTGTACTGAGCGCGCAATTGGGCCCTACCTAGTGCCATGATACCTAGAGTTAGATATATACAGTTTATACCAACGATTTTTAGTTATTTTTTAATAAAACGTAAAAGTAGCCTATGGTAATCCGGAATAGTAATTTTCGAATTTACATCATACATATAAATAAATGTTTTCTCTTTATTATATTAGTATAGATGAAAAAGCATTTGGCTCAACCTCAAAGCAAGCTATAATGTATGCATTGTTTAACAAAGCTGTCGACAGAGATTGTGTAAACATACTGGGATCCATTTATGACGATGAAGCTACAACGACAGTTCACATGGATGATCTTAAAGTGAAAATTAATTTAGATCGGGGTATCCGGCAGGTTGAAGCAATACCGCCTGTTCTTTTCTCAGCTTGCGTTGAAGAGGCATTTTGTAATCTGGATTGGGAACAGGGTCGAATATAAGTCAATGATGCATACTTAGGCCATCTTAGATTCGCAGATGATATCGTTCAGTCCGCAAGACCCATATTAGCTACAAAAAGACACGAGCAGCAAAGGGCGGGGAATAAACCTGAAAGTCAAGTTATGTTCAATGAATTTGCCGAGGATAAAATAATTTCTGTTTCAGGGGGGATTTGGATATTGTGGATCACTACATATATCTTGGGCAGATGATTTCATTGAATGGTGATACTGCCCGAGAGGTAAAAAGGCGTGTTAAATGTGACTGGCAGGCATATGGCAGGCTCAACATAGCGTTTAAGAACAAATTCCCACTTTGTCTTAAGAGAACAATCATTAATCAGTACGTGCTGCCCGTTATGACATACGGAAGTGAAACATGGACACTCATCACATCACAAACTATTTAAAAACTTCTTGTTGTGAAAACATTTACATTTCAACAACTTTCCGGGGTCGGATAATACCGTGCCATTAAGGGATTATAGCTATAATATTCTACAAGTATGTAATAGAGCGACTCGAACTTGATAATTAATAAGACAGTTTACCTGGCAACCAACTTATAATGTATTCTTTAATTCTTACAGTACTCATGTGAAAATGTAGGTAGTAAAAAAAAGCGCGGCATTGTCAAAATGGTCTGAGAATAGCGTGTCTCAGTTTGATAATACCGTGCGTTATAAATAATAACCGATATGGGAGCCAATCAATATTTTCTCGGAATAAACATATGATTGTTATTAATTTTAACAGTAGTCGCAAATTAAATTTTCAGCAGTGTCTTTACCACTGGATACCAACAACAATATCCAACAACGAAATCATACTTCCTTGTCCCGGCTAACAACATTTATCTCTGAATAAACATATTATTGTTTTTATTAATTTTAGCAGTAGTGGCAATTTAAATATTCAGCAGTGTCTTTACCACTGGATACCACTTACTTTATGGATCCAGCTGGATCAACTGCAACAACGAAACCATACTTCATTGTCCCGGCCGAATTCTCCACATATATCGCAAAGGTCATTAAGATCATCAGTATTATCATTTTCTTTGCCTGTGTCCTTGTCATCATAATCGTCCTCATTGCATGATTGTGCTAGAAGAACTTCGTCATCGCTGCTGAAAATGAACACTCTTCTCTTGATAGTTTTTCTATTTGCTAAGGCTTTTCCTTTTTTATTATTGTTGTCTTTATTCTCTTTTAAACTTCTATTCCTCTCCTTTTTTTTCTAACTCTGGCTTTAAGGGAGTTGCAGTCAATATTTGTGAGTGTTCTTTCTTGGAACGTCTTTTAATTTTCTGAATTTTTTGAGGTACTGGACTTAAGATTCATTCGTAAAATGTGTGCTAGTAAATGGTGCGGTCGCTATGTCATTATACATTGAAGTTAGATTTCCAGATGTTAAGTCTTCAATAATAGGCATTGATATAAAGTCATCGTCACCAAATACGTTGAGATTTATGGGATATATGCCAAATACTTAGAATCCTTTTACTGATATGTCCATCGAAGCTACTCCCAAATATGCTTTATTGAAAATTGAAGCCAAAAACATCATGAGGGTTTTTTTCATATGGATGGTTTTTCATATATAAATCACACTCTCTATGATAAGTTGTCTTCAGTGAATCATAGAAAGTGACATGAATGACAGCATGTGGATCCCATTTTCGCGGCAATATTGATAAGTTTTAGTGACAAGTGACTGGCATGATTGTCAAGAATTTGGAAGGTGTGGTTTTGAGTAATTGCACTAATATGTTTGGCAAAATGACGAAGTCATTTTTCAAAAAGATCTTCGTTAATCCACCTTGATTTTGAGCATTCATATTCGCTACAATGGGCCCTCCAATCTTAAGGCTGGCTTGATCCTTTGGCGTGGATATAGATAAACATATGTGGGACAAATGAACAGCCTGGTGCTTTCATTACACAGACAACTGTGACGTTTTGCCCACGCTCTCCGCAAGTAATTTTACCAAATTGTTTAAGCCCTTTAGGCGCATTTTTTTTCCAGGCCTTTGCATAGTTGAAATTCCTTTTTCATCAACATTAAATATTCTTTTGGTTGGATAAGCATTCTTCTCCATAATTTCCTCTAAATTACGAAAAAACAAATTAACTTCAGTTTTGTTAAAACCCAACACTCTGTTCATGCTCGTTGGCTCCGGACTCGCAAAGAGAATTTTTTTAAGAACGCATACACTCAGCATTTACCTGCCATATCTTTCTCTGCTGAAAAAATGTTTTTAATGTCTTTTTTGCAATAGCAAATTCATAAGCCAGTTTGCGTAGCTATTGTGTAATTCCAAAGAATATTTTAATCGAAGATCATAGTACTCTGCTTTTTTAATATGTCTCTTATAGAAGATTCTAGAAGCATAAACGATCTTGCCACTTATTTCATTTTCCTGCCAATATGTACAGCTTCTAAAGCAGTCTGCATTTGAAGTAGGTCTCAAGTTCCCTTTTTTCTTTTTGTTGTACATTCAGTCATCTGTAAGAGAACAAACAAAAGTAAATTATATGATTGACAATGACGCGCAATTATCAAACTAGGCCATTTTGTTTTGACACCAGGTCAATATCTACGAATACGATTTTAGCCATAAAAACTCATTTCTACTATATCTAACACAAATTTTTGCTTTAAAACTCATTACCACAAAATAGTTTAGCATGAAAAACGTGAAACATACTTGGTTCCGTTATTTATACAAAAATTATAAGACATGCGCGCGAGTGACAGGTCACGCCTCAATCACAGCTCGACGGCTACTGCCGCATGGAGGGCGGCTTGACAGTAGCATTGGGCATGATTCGATTCGCAAACAGCCTTGATTTACTACAGGCAGATTTGTAGTTATGTGGGAGCGCGTTATTATCGACCGCGTGTAGTTACCCAATTCTCCCCTATATGAAAAATACAAATTTCGACCCACACTGTATATTGAAAAATGGTACCCTCAGAGAAAAATAACCAGCCACATTTCCGATAAAGCAGGAAAGTGAGGCACATATTTTATTTTTTCACATGGATAGGGGGACGTAGAAATTCGAGGTAGAAGTTCGACGAGACACTGCGAGCTAAAAGTCCCACGTTTGCAGTTTCAAGTTGAGAATTCAAGGTAGAAGCACGAGTTTAGAGTTGCAGGTGAAGAGTCAGAGTTGAAAGAACGGGTTTTTAGAGTTGCACGTGGACAGTTCGAATGAGAAATAAGAGTTGAGAGTTCGAGATGATAGTTTAGATGATAGATAGAGTTTTAGAGGAAGAAATGAAAAAATCGCACGTTAGAGTCAACTACTCGTAGGAGTGAATATCAAATAAGTATTTTGTAAAATATTAACACCAAAAGTAGAATCAAATCTCATTAAACCTAAAATAAGCACTGAAAAATAGCTTCTAAAAAAGTGTAGTGAAGTAACTATTTGTGAATATTCTAGTGAATAATATATATATATATATATATATATATATATATATATATATATATATATATATATATATATATATATATAACCGCGATAATCCGAATGATAGCAACCTGCGACCGAATGATAGCCGAATACCGAATGATAGCAAATGGGTCTACACTGCTCATATATGATGGGACAAGTGAAGTGTTATGTAGTAAATTTCCTGAACGTGTCTCTCATTAATTGAGAATGAAGATTGACTACCAAAACTATGCAACTTAATATCATCATCAGCCCGTCTTCATCCACTACATGATGAAGGCCTCTTCAGTATGTTTCCAACTTCTGCGGTCCTAAGCTTTCCTCTGCCGTTCTGCTCCAATATACTTCATCTAGCTAAGCTAGATTACATTATCCTTTAGCTTGAAGGAGAACCTTCAAGCTAAAGGATAATGTTTGACTTGCCTCTGGTGATGTAGAAACCCAATTATGTGAAAATATGATTAAAAATTATATCAAAAGATGACATCCACTTCAGTGTTGAATTAAATAAAAGAAAGAAGTAAAATCCCACATGGATTGAAAAGTTATAGTGAAAGACCCGGTATATTTACCATTTTCTGTTTAATATTAATTATTATTATATTGCCTAAATACTGTTTCTAACACTATTTCGAGGATAACTGTTAATAAATATTAACTTACTATGGGAATTCGTACATATCGTTCTAATAGGGTGCTTCCTGCAACAGCGCTCCTCAATTCCCTTAGAATGGTGTCGAACTAGAATAAATTAATGTAATATGGGAAGGAGTGTATTTTTAGGTTAGGTTAGGTATGTTTAGTGATCTAGATTAATAGCTAAGATTTTTTTAGATGGTCATGATGCACGTAGAAGGATCAAGAGTTTTCGGGATTACGGGCGAAATTTAAATGTTGCATTAGAACGGCATAGAACTATCACTACATAAATTAGAACATGGGGGATATATGTTTAGGTAGAAAATAATTTCTTAAGTAAACATTCGAGGAAGTTTAAATATAAGCCGTTATATAATATACACTTATATTATATCCATCACTATCTCCATATATATTTTTTTCAATTGAGCATGTGTGGGATCTTATCGGCATGTGCCTTAAGAATTCTTCCTCAAATATTAGAAGCCCAAACAGGCGCGGTACAAATAGCTTTGTATGAGATATGCTAAGACCACCCTAACTGAGGCGAATCAACATAATATAAAATAGTTTTATATAATATACTAATTGAATTGTTTGAAATGTTGATTGTTTGTTCATCTCTATATCTTTATAGGAAATTTAAATTAAATGAATTAATCAATTCCTGATATTCACATTTCTGTACCATTCAGTATATGTTATGAAAACACGTCTGTATATTCACATAAGTATTGTAAAACAGAAGAAATTTGAAATGAACGGAAAATCTTATTTATAAATAGATGATGGATGCATTTTAACATCAAACTGTTCCTACTTAAATCGATAAAACTTAGTATATTATTACATTCATCATTTCCTTGCCAAATGCGAAAAAAAATTACTTAACATTATTAATTTAGATTCAACAAATAATATATAATTTTGTGTAGAACTCATATATATATATATATATATATATATATATATATATTATATATATTATTATATATATATATATATATTATATATATATACTTATATATATATATATTATATATATATATATATATATATATATATATATATATATATATATATATTATATATATATACTTATATATTATATACTTATATTATATATATATATATATATATATATATATATATATATATATATATATATATATATATATATATATATATATATATAATATAAGTGTATATTATATAACGGCTTATATTTAAACATCCTCGGATGGTTACTTCAGGGATGATTTTCTACCTAAACATATAGCCCCCACGTCCTAATTCATGGAGTGATAGTTGTATGCCGTTTAAATGCAACATTTAAATTTCGCCGGTAATCCCGAAAACTCTTGATCCTTCTACGCCCGTCATGACCATCCAAAAAAAACTTAAGCTATTAATCTAGATCACTAAACATACACTTCAAGGTAGAAGTGTGGTAGAAGAGTCTTTTAAGGAAAAGACTCTTCTTCCCATATTACATTCATTGAACAAAGAAGTTGACCACTTAATATTAGAAAATCATACATTCAATGACAATTTTAAAATGTTACATAATGAAAATAAATCTAAAAATTAAATCTTTTATAGAGCCTAGAAATTAATAAATCGAAAAAATTGGATATTTTGCTCAATGACCAGCTAGACTTGAATGGTTCACCATTATTAACTTTATATTGCCCTCCTAGACATTGAAAAATTAATTTCCCCACTGTCATCTTTTATGGTATTAGGTGGATGGACAATTTGGGTTGCAATTACTTTTTTTACTGTTAGTTTAACATATTTTGTATTTGAAAAAGGCACTGTGCGTTGAAACAATTATTATACATACAATTTTAAATATAGTGTGCATTTTAGATATTAATCTTTGCTTATTTATTTACAATAAGTTTATTTGCACTAACATTTTTAAATGGTTGTGGAAATAGCTAAGATATTTAGAGGTGAATATTTTTTATATAAGTCGACTATCAACAGAGATGCCGAGATATGTCAATTTTGACACTGGAATAGAGGAGAAACAGAAACGACATTATAGAGATAAATAAAATTCTAAATGGCCTCTATAACGTTCCATGACACGATGACTTCTTCACAAGATTTATAGACACCAGACAGAGGACATATGATGAAACTGAAGAAAAAAGCAACAAGGATTGTACAAAGATCACACTTCATCGTCAACCGAGTCGTGAACACATGCAATAAACTCCCAATAGACTGCATCGAAAAAGAGACCTTGAATGCGTTCAAAACTACTCTGGACAAACATTTATGTTTTATAGCAGTGAAAAACTCTTTTTAAAAACTATTTATTTAATTGAAAATAGGAATTTACAGAGTTTAATCACCTATAAATACAGTTTGAACAAATCGCTACTACGTCTACTTAGACGTCTTGAAAACGAATGCTGTTCTTGACAATAATATTTGGTTATTTATACTATTCCTTATCTAAAAGAATGTTGTCCTAATTATACATTGTAATAAGTTCTTAATTACTAGTTAAATATACTTTCCCTATTATCTTAATGAGTTCTTATTAGAACTAGATAATTCTAGTGGATTACCTTGATATAACTCCTCCCTCCTTAAGAAGAAGTAAATGGGGCTGAAAGCGCCTGAGCTTCTGATAGTTCAATATTTACATTTGGTTTAACTTTTTGTTTACGTTTTACAATAATAAAAACTAATATAAATGTACTTATTACTAATCCTCCTATAATATAATATTTCGTATGATAATGTTTTACGTCTAATGTTTTTAAAGATTTGATCTTTGTTTGTTGTAATTCTAAAATAGCTTCGTTAATATTATCGAATTCTATTTGTTTTATTTTAATTCTTTCTATATTCGAAATGTTAGATATTTCAATTTCCGGTAAGCTTATGTGATAATATAATTTTTCCATAGTCTCATTTTCATACGTTTGGTTCATGATCTTAAGTTTACAATTTTCTAATATTATTAGAGAAGGTTTACTTATTATTTCTATTTGTTTTTGCTTGTTACATGTAAAATGTGCGGGAATTTTTGTTTTGGGTATAACCAATAAATTGTTTAATTGGATTTCTTTTATCGAAATAAACTCGTATTGAATTTGATAGAACGGACAACTAGTATGGTTACCGTTTAACATATCATAGACACAAGGTTCAATTTTAGTTGTCTCTGATTGTTTACAGATATAAAATTCATTGATTTTATTGCATACATCTTTAAGGTTAAAAAATGTTTGCTCGTTCATAAGTAAATAAGGATTCTGTAGACTTATTGTTAAGTTGTTAATTGGAATAGGATATAGTTTATACAAATTTAAGTTAATAGCCTCAACTAAAGGAGTTCTAATTATAAAGATTAGTAAATCTTTATGAGTTTTTACATCTACATGCATAGTTTCATATAGAGTGATAATGTTATCATAAGGTATCCTGTTCTCTTGTGGAATATTTTTCAGAATATATTCCAATTGTTTATTAGATATAATAGTGTAATGCATGATATTAAGTTGAGCAAAATTGACTGCTATGTTTATGTGGTCAATTAAGTCTTTAATCCTTTCTAGGTTCATTTTTAGAGTGTTTAGGATGATTTGTTGTATTATGGTGTTTTGTAATGAGTTTGCTTTATTATTTAGAAGTTGGAGATGTTCAAGTATTTCGACTTGTTTTTTAGAGATGTTAGAAAGTGTTTCGTGAATTGATTTAGTTACTTGTTTAAGTATTTGTGTTTGTTTATTTATGTTGCTGTTTACTATTTCTTGATTTTCAGAGATAGTCTTGACATAATGATCATATCTTTCTCCATCTTCAGCGTCTAAGGTCCCAAATAACCATTTTTGCGCTGTGCCAACTAAATTAATAAGTCCGCGTTTCTTTCTATTATGAGACGGGGTCATTTTGTTCTTTTGTTTCAATATGGTAATTTGTTGAATAGTCATGTTAATGTTACTAATTAGTAATATTGAGGTTTGGTCTTCTTGGGGTATCTTGTTTCTAAGTATTCTTAAGTTCATTTCTATGTCTTTGAGTGATAATTCGATTAGTGTAGTGTTAATATGATAAAATGCTGTGTTATAGCTAGTGGTTATGTATCCATTTCCGAGAGATACTGGTAATATAGGGTTTTGAAGGGTTTGTATCTGATACGCTTCTGTTACTGTGACCAGGATTGCCAGGCTTATGGGGTACCTGTAACAATACGTTTTCGTTTGATCAAAGTTTGATTTAGCCTTAGTTCATTAGATTTTTTATATCTAGGATTAGTTTTGTCTCGTGATTTCCTAGAGTTCTTAGGTAATTTGACAAATACTGGTCGTTCGAGATCTGGCTCATTCTCTCTGTCTTTATTCCTTTTATCTAATGACTTTTGTTTTTTCTGAGTTTGGTCTAATAGGAGCTCGTTGTTTAGGTTTTTATGTGCTTCTTTAAGATTAACAATGTAGTCATTTATTATGTCTTGGTTGTTTTGCTCGATTTTCAGTGAATAGTTGGTATCTCCTTTTAAAATTTGAAATGGTGTTAGATTCGTGGAACTATGGATCGAATTGTTATAATTTAGAATTGCAATTTTCATAAGTTGACTAATGGTTTTTGAATTATCTTTTAATTTAAGAGAAGTAAGTGCCTCCCTCAGGGTGGAATGAAGTCTCTCGATTGGACTAGTGGAATTAGGGGCATTCGGAGTGGTATAATGGTATTCGATCTGGTAGAGTTTACATAGATCTTGCATATTTGAATTTTTAAATTCTGATCCGTTGTCGGAAGTTATTCTTCTAGCAATTCCGTGGTTTGAGAAGAATTGGATAAGTTGGTCAATTATTTCAATTCCATTTTTTGAAGTTATCGGTAGAGCTTGTGCGAATTTGGAAAAACTATCAATTATTGTTAAATACATGTTAGAATTAACTTGATAAGTGTCTATATAAAGATGTTCAAAGGGTTTACTACCAATCGGGGTAGGTCTAAATATTACTTTATATGGGTGTCTTTCATATTTAGTTTGTTGGCATATTTCGCATGTATTTATGTAATTTTGAATATCTTTTTCTATGTTAGGCCAATAAAATTTTTTCTTTATGGCGGCTACGTTCTCTGTGATACCTCTATGACTTGTTTTTGTTTCGTGTATTAATTTGATTTTTTCTTGTCTTATATCTTCTTCCTGAATATCTTCTACTAAACTTCTTGACATAAATAGTGTATATGCTCTAGAATCAAAATGTTCCCTAAACATATTTAGTACAATAGATTCTAAGGGGTTATGATGGAAATATAGACAGTATGTGTCTGGGGGAATGTTTTCTTTAAATAACTTGACTAGGTCATTGACTTCTGGATTATTGGGAATTGATAAAATATATCTTTTTTTTGATTTAAATAAGGTTATGACCTTCTTCTGGAATGTATTGTTTGGAGAATATTTTACTAGAATTTGATTCGTGAAGAGATTGACATGTTTCTTTGTATAAGTTGCACCTAATATTGGATCTTCTTGCGAGGTATGAATTGTTTCGTTGCTTTTAATACTTTTGGGGGGAATAATTAATTCTGAAATAATATTAACTTTAGGGGTTGACTTCTGGGTCAGTTCTAAGCTTGATTTAGTCGCTACAGAGTTGGGGTCTTTAAAAGTGGATAGATTTATCGGTACGGTTGGTAATGTGATTTCCTTTTTTCTTTCTTCGCCTAGGAAATTTTCGAATTTTGATATCCATGAATTTGATGATTTATCGGTTTGTTGGTCGATTGCATTAATTTGTAAATAGGGTCTAGATAAAGCATCTGCGTTTGTGTTTTGTTTGCCTTTTTTATATTTAATCTCATAATCGTATTCGCTAAGTTTCAATCTCCATCTAACTAATTTTGAGTTAGGTTCTTTGATTGAGAAAAGCCATTGTAATGGTTTATGATCTGAAAGGATTTGAAACTGTCTTCCGAATAGATATGGTCTAAAATGTTTGGTAGCCCAAACTATGGCAAGTAGTTCTTTTTCTATAGTTGAGTAGTTACACTCAGCAGGGTTAAGGGTTCTTGACGCATAAGCAATTGGCTTATCTTCCCCAATGGTGCCTTGAGATAACACTGCTCCTATAGCGTAATTTGATGCATCTGTTGTGAGCAAAAAGGTTTTAGTAAAATCAGGATGGTTTAATATTGGTTCGTTCATTATCAGTTGTTTACATTGTTGGAAGGAGTCAATAAATTCTTTATCGTGTATAACCTTGTGGTCTTTCTTTAGGCATTTTGTCATTGGTTTCGTTATCTTAGCGAAGTTCCTTATAAATTTCCGGTAATAGCCTATTAAACCTAGAAATGATTTAATTTCTTTAGGGTTCCTTGGTAGCGGAATGTTTTTTATTGCTTCTAATTTTTTTGGGTTTGGCTTTACTCCTTCTGGTGTTATTACGTGTCCAAGAAATTCTACGTTTTTCTGCAGAAATTCGGATTTATCCAGCTGTATCTTTAAATTATGCTGGTCTAATCGTTTGAATACCAATCTCAAGTTTTTTATGTGTTCTTCTAAACTTGCTGAGAATATTATTATGTCATCCATGTAAACAAGACATATCTTATTTTGTATATCTGATAATACGTTATCCATTACTCTTTGGAACGTTGATGGTGCGTTTTTAAGACCAAATGGCATTCTTGTATATTCGTAATGGCCATTTTCTACGTTGAAGGCAGTTTTTGGTATTGAATCTGGGTGCATTTCGATTTGATGGAAACCTGAAGCTAGATCTAATGTCGTAAAGTAATTGCTTCTGCCAAGTTTATCTAATATGTCTGTAATATTCGGCAAGGGATATCTATCATCAATAGTTTTTTCATTGATCTTTCTATAATCTATGACCATTCGCCATTTTTGTTCTCCTGAAGCATCTGCCTTTTTTGGTACTATCCATACTGGTGAACTCCAAGGGGAATTTGATGGTCTGATTATGTCATCCTCTAATAATTTTTTGACTTGTTTTTGGACTTCTTCCTTATGGACATAAGGATATCTGTAAGTTTTGGTGTATACGGGAGTTTCGTCTGTGGTTTTTATTTCGTGTTTGACCTGGTTTGTGAAGGTTAATTTGTCATCAGGCTTGTGAAAGATGTTGGGAAACTCTAAGATAACCTTTTTTAGAGCACTGAGTTCCTCTGAATTTAAATGATTGATCCTTAATAGGGGTAGGGGATCTTGGTCGAATTCCTGAAGTTGGTTTTTCTCTAATATTTGTTCCTGATTAAATAATTGAAAATGGTTTATGGAAAATATTTCGGAATCTTGTAAATCATTAATGTGATGGGTAAGTAGGAGAGTTTTCGTCGTCAGGTTATGGACTTCGATTGGGACAGATTGGTCTTTTACTGTTGTTAGTGTATACGGGATGTAATAGTTTTCTTTATGTTGTTCGTCAATTATTAATTCCGTTTTTTCGGGGTGATTTGTAATAAATTTGTGGATTTCTATTGAATTAGGTGAAATTTCGATGGTTTGAGTCGTAAAATCTTGTCTGAATCTTAAAGGAATCTGGACTAATTCATTATACAATATTTTATTAGTCAAGTCGATATTCAATTTGCATTTTTGGAGAGCTTCTATTCCTATGATTCCATCGAAATAGTCATGAAAGTTGTAAAGGATCATGTTTATGTTTTTGTTAATACCGAATTCTTGAAGGATTGGAAATGAAATTCTACCTTGGGTCTTTCTTGTACCCATACAGGTGGTTAGTTTGTTTGTAGAGTTTTGGATCAAATCTGGGAAATAGTTTTCTGCAATGTAGGGTCGTATAAGGGAAGCGTGACTGCCAGTGTCTATTAATAATTTGACATGAGGGTAATTGAGTTCTATATATGGCAGTTGGTTAATTTGATAAGAATTTAGAGTCAAGGCTGATCTGTTGGGATATAAAGTTCCTGAAAATTTTCTTCGGATACCTCTGATTGTGTATCGAATTCTTGAAACGAGCTTTCACCATCGCATTCTTCCTGTTCGGAATTATGAGTTGACGTTGAGGGTTCGTCAAGGTTCAAGTTGTATATATGATTAATTTCTTCTATAGTATATCTAGGATTGGTGCCTAGATGATTTTTAAAGTCGAACTTAGGGTCATAATTGGGATGTCTAGGCATTCCAAAGTTGTATTTGGGTTGTTGAACTGGTTTTTTCTGAATAGATACTCCCGACATTGGTGTTGGTTTATCAAACGTTTGGTTAGGATGTTTTCCAAAAGCATTTTGTTGGAAATTTTGTTTACCAAATGTATTGGCACTAGACGGAAAATGTCTGGGTGGCATTGGTCTAGGCTGGATGTTTATAGGTTGGGAAGGGAATTGCGGCTTATACTGTGGAGTCCAAGTGGGCATTGGGAAATTATTAGAATCATGATTTTCGTTTCTTGCGAATTGAGGTTTATTCTGGACGTTTTGGTTTCTAGAGACGGCTCTATTTTTATATTGATCTTCGTATGCTTGATAGTCGTATACATGTACAGTAGCTTTATCTAAATTGATGGGTTTATGTACCATCAGCGTAGTACGAAGTTCTGTAGGAGCTTCTGCCTGAAGTATACAAACAGCATTGTACTGATGGGCTTGCATCAGATGATCAATCATACTGTTGTTCATATTGGGGTCTGCCTGATATTTTACATGGAGTCTCTGAAGTACCTCCTTTTGTCTTTCTAAGAAATCGATAATTCTTTCTTTGTGATTTCTCGTTATACTGTGTAATTCATGTATAAGATTCGAGATGGAGTGATGATCGCCATATTTTTGTCTCAAAGCTGCTTTTATTTTAAACCAAGTATCTAAATCAGGTCTGCTTGAGATGAATTCTCTAGCTGAGTCTATTAATTTGGATTGAATGGCTAACAAGACGTAATCCTTTTGAGCTTGTTCCCCGATTGAAAATGTATTGTAAAATTTATCTATTTGTTTGATAAAAGCTTCTAATTGATTCGAATTACCGTTGAATGTATAGAGAAGTGAAACGGTAGATCTTAGATTTTCACTCATTTTGAATTTTTTTGGTTGAATAATATTACGAAAAGAGGATACCTTTTACAAAAATGATAAATGATAAATTGGTGTTTGTTAATGTTACTTCTTATACACTAGGGTTAGTAACCTAAATATCTCTTAAATATGCAAACAATGCAATTTAGTTGAACAATGGACAGTTGCTTACCACATGGTATTACAAGGTCCAATTTCCTTGCTTTCGTTTACTCGTCTTCCAGTGGATTCAGGTGAAAAATGGAACAGTAGTTTGTTTCCAATTTATAACAGCTGGATACTCCTAGGCTGGATTTGTTGGCACTGACTGTTGCACTCTGGAGACCAAGGATTGCTGTCGTTGCAGTATACGATAGCTGGGGTTCTTTTAGGTTTTTTCTTCAAGTTGTTGCGTCTTTTGATTGGGCACTCTGGACTGGCTCAAATATTTGAATACCAACACTGGTTGCTTCTCTTTTGGACACTTTTCTTGAATACTAGACCTGGATCAACACTTAATTGATCCTACCGACTGCGCCATTTATGTTTTATAGCAGTGAAAAACTCTTTTTAAAAACTATTTATTTAATTGAAAATAGGAATTTACAGAGTTTAATCACCTATAAATACAGTTTGAACAAATCGCTACTACGTCTACTTAGACGTCTTGAAAACGAATGCTGTTCTTGACAATAATATTTGGTTATTTATACTATTCCTTATCTAAAAGAATGTTGTCCTAATTATACATTGTAATAAGTTCTTAATTACTAGTTAAATATACTTTCCCTATTATCTTAATGAGTTCTTATTAGAACTAGATAATTCTAGTGGATTACCTTGATATAACTAAACGCAAATTCGCAAACAATCAGTGATACAACTAAAATTGTGATAACCAATGTGATATGAGATGTGATTAAGGAGCATTATGTTAAACATGTATATAAACAGATATGTGCTAACTATATTCACTATATTTACATTATTATAAGATATGTGTATAACAGCTTGTTGCTGCCACCATTATTCAATAAACTAAAAAAAAAAGTTTGTGTAGGTATATACGAGGCTTTAGAAGAGTTTAGTACGTACAATAGGTTTTTAACAAACGTAATAAATAAATGCTTTACGACATTTTATTTCATTTTTAATTTTTTTACTGTAAAATATTATTTACAGCTTTAGCAAGTATAACAGAGTTTTACTAAGTATTGCAAGCACAGTTTAGTAAGTATAGCAAGTATAGTACTTATAGAAGGTGAAAACGCTGGTGATGGAGTTGTGTCGTACTGGGACTATTTCGTTATGAGTTCCAATCGTTTTTGTCTTAATACAGTTTGAATTTGTTCCTGGCAGATGATAGCATCGTAAAGAGGCATCTGTTTTAGCTGAACAGCAACATATTTAGTAAATATGTCAAATTCATCTTCAGTTTCATTTCTATTAATTTGCACTACTTTATCAAGTTTATCAATCGCTGCGCTTATGTCACGAACCATTTTCCTTTAGCGACTCTGCGGAGCACGAAATACATTTGTCGGTTTTGATTGTTTTGGAGTAGACCGATTTACGGATTCTGTGTCCACCACACGTATTATTTCTTCCCGAGTATCAGCATTTGTGGTTGTAACAGATGCAGATGCAGGAAATCCACTTTCCTCGGGGTTTTTTCTGTATTTTCGTTCATTTTGTTTTTGGCTCGATCATCTTGCCGTAAATTCTAGAAAATGAATAGAACTTGATGAAATAGAGGATCATTAAAAGTTGTATTGCAAATACAGGGGATTGTAGTAACTTTTAACACTGAAAATGTTTTTGTGAGGGTACTAAAAATGTATCAAAAATCGCTCGTTACCGAAATGTGTAACCGTTTTGACTATTTCGTAATTATTTTAAATTTTTACAGTGTAAAACACTTTTGTTATAGGTGCTACAAACTGAAGAATGGACAACAATTCAAAATGAATACTACTTTCGATGAAATTTTCCTAACTGTTGTGGTGCGATAGACGGAAAACATATTGTTATACGAAATGACCATAATAGTGGATCTGAGTATTTTAATTACAAAGGCTCATACAGCGGAATTTTGCTTGCATGTGTTGACGCAAACTATTGCTTCCGTTATTTTGACGTATATACGTTTTTTATTTACGTTCCCTTATTTTGACGTTTCTTGGAAAATCATCTTTGAATGCAGCGTTGGAAGATTTCAGCAATAGATTACATTTTCCAAAAAATGGGATAATAGTAGATGACGCCTGACGCGTGACGCTTTCCCCTTACGAACAAACCTTTTAAAATCATTTGGGAGAAGCACTAATTTATCGAGACAACAAAAAATCTTCTATTACCACTTGTCAAGAGTTCGTCGCGTAGTTGGAAATGCATTCGGAATTTTGGTTTCTAGATTCACAGTTTTTGAGCGATATTTAACGGTTAGAATTACTTCAGTGGGTGGAATTGTCAATGCAGCATTAGCAATAAAATTGAGTTAAAAATAAGTTTGAGTAAAGGATAAACACCTGCAGACCTGCACCTGCACCACTAAAATCGGCTAATTAAACTTGACTCATGAGAACGCGCTTTTACGCTTTTTGTAGTTCATTTTAAAAGAAATCATTCAATAAGGACGATAAGCACGCATTGCCATCGCAAATACATTTAAATAACAACAATCTTCGAAACACTGTAGCTGTTTACAAAAAATCTATAGCCACAAAAAAAGTATCATGCACTTACCGGATATTTTCATGTCGATTTCGGATTCCTCATCCTCGTTGTCGTTCATAACTCTGATAACAATATCCAATTATCGCGCTATTTGACTTAAAGTTTAAATCTGCTTATTAGAAATAATTTATCTACTTTTTAATTGGAATCTACCGCGTGAAACACTAAACATGAAGAAATTTTTCATTAAACACTAAATCACTTTAGTTAACTTCTCGACGCGCGTTTCGGTAATCATGTTAGCATCATTAAGAGATGAATCAATCTAATTAGAGAAGTCATTTGGTGTATAGTTGTAATTCTCTTCGAGTTTAGAAATAATTTATGTTAATTTATTACCAAATAATTTCCCACAGTACAATATAAATGGTAATTTTTATTATCCTAATCTAACATCCACTGACCATGATTATCCAACATCCACTGATCACGACTGAAAAATATTTTAGGTACATCAACATATGCTAGCAACTTCTAATTTTCAAATTTCGTAAGGTTTCCTACACTTAAGATCCAGTTTATCAAAATCATCACTTTTACGAGATATTTCTTCGTGATTAAATCTTCAATTTTCATTGATAACTTTAATTTTTCTTTTTGTTATATTAGGGCAGAATGAAACAAAGTTAATAAAACGAGATGTTCAAATCCACATAGATGAATTACTAGATGACTTAAGAATAAAATCCTTAACAGTTCCGAGACAATTTTCGATGAAAGAATGGAAAGGCGAAGCAGCAAGAAAACTTAGTATATTTGAAAAGCAGATAACCAAAGCCTATGATGAACATCCCCTGGTTGTTTCACATACAGATGGAAATGTCTGGACAATATGGAATTCGATTGTCTACTGTTCGACACTATATACAACAATAGGTAAGTGTTGTGAAGTTAATTAAGTCGATTTATTTATTTATTATATATAAATATTGTACAACTTCATAGACTTTCAATTACTTATTCAGGTCGTATATTTGTTATTGTTTCACAAGTATAAAACAATCCGTTACACCTGTTCTCAAAATTTTAAAATCTCAATTTAATCTCAACGCCCGATTGGCGATGATTAAAAGTTGAAATGTATGATGTAAGTTGTTGTATGATGAAAAATTGGGACAAATCTTGATAATAAGAATAACATATCTTTCTTGGTTCCTTATCATGAGGTTGTGATGGGGGCTGATCAGGCATATGTGTTCCTAAGACTCTTGATAAACTCGTTACTAGCACTATAACACTAACAATAATGCGGGTGATATTTCTTTTACAAACGATCCCCTGTCTTAGGGTGATGAATTTGATATAATAGGTATGCATTGACACTACTAATATCCAACATGTAGTAAAATATAGTAATAGGCCAATGTCTTGCTCGACCGCTAGCAGGGTAAATTGCACACTTTTTATCCATTTCATCAACTCCACCTTTTGTGGCTTTATAATAGGCTATAATTTCTGGTTTACCAGTGCGTTGATCAATTTCTACAGTGTGATGCATAGAATATGCCAAAATGACGGGCTTAGATTTCTTGGGAATATGAGAAATCAGTGTTATTTGGCTCGGGAAACCATATAGTATTGTACCTTCCACTCTTTGATTTGAAGGAAGAAATTGATAAGGCACTTCTTTTTTATTCTTTCGAACTGAACCAATACAAGTCAAACCCTTCTTTTTCAAACAATCAATCAATTTTATAGACGTGAACCAGTCACAGGTCACTTTTCTATTGCTGTCATACAAGGGCTTTGTCAAACGTATCACACACTGAGTAGAAACCATAAGTTTCTTTTTCTTTTCCACTAAAGTTTCGCCATCTGACTCTCCTGAATGAGTATAACCATTATAGATATAATCATTTGATGCATCACACAAACACATTATCTTGAGTACATACTTAGATGGCTTACTTGGCATGTAAATAATAAAGTATGACCGACCGCTGAATTCCACAAGTATTTTATCTACAGTAGCGCTCTCTGATTCATTATAAACAGCTCGACAATTGCCGACAAATTTGTTGAATATGTATAGTGCGGTTCAAAATATATCGTTAACCGATTTACTGCAATGAACTTTGAAAAACCCATGTCGTAACGAAACCCGGCAAAGTTGCAAGAAACCTAAACAGGGCCGGGCTTAATAAAATAACAGGTAAAAAGATAAAATTAATTTTATACCTGGTTTAGTAGTTTCGAAATATTTTAGTTTAGTTCGCATTCTTTTCTTAAACAGTGCAGTTCTATAATTTCAATCGTATTTTTTGTTATTCCAAACGTGCTAAAAATGTGGCGATCATTGAGCCTCCGATAGTGCTAATTTTAAAAGAAAACATTTATCGCCCGATGCTAAGCACATTGTTAAAAATGTGTATGTTTCTTTATTGAATAGGGGACTTAATGTAAATGCAGTCGCAGCAGAAACGTCTTCATTAACGAAAACTCGTTGTCTACTAATTAAAGCTAAAAAAGTCCGTAGTGATTCTGGTAAGAGCAAATGTGTTGACGAGAGTGACAAAGACTTAATTCGAAGGTAAATTTATACTTTGTATGAAGAACAAACTATGCCTACATTGCATTCATTGCAACAGCGACTAAGGAAAGATGTAACCAACATTCTTGGCAGCAGAACTAGCCTCCGGAGAATATTATCTCAAATGAGTTTTGCATATCGGACCATTAATAAAAGACAAATATTAATGGAATCACAACGATTGTGACGATGGCGGTTTAACTACTTAAACTCTATAAAAAAGTACAGATTAGAAAATCGTTCCATTATCTACCTTGATGAAACATGCTTTGATATACATGAGACACCAGCAAAAGCATGAGTAGATACATCAAGAAAATGCCAAACCAAAGCCCCAGCGAACAAAGTAAAAATAATTACAATTTTATATGCTGGTTCCGAAGATGGATGGGTTCCAATTTGTTTACGGTAGTCCTCCAAAAATATTAAACATTCATCTTTGGACTACCATCACGATACCACTGCAGAACTTTTTAAAGCTTGGTTTATAAATAGCCTTTTGCCCAATGTGCCTAAGGAAAGCGTAACTGTAATGGACAATGCTAGTCTAGTAACTGTAAGGACAATGCGGTAGCTAACCGCCAAAAAAATAAAGTTCCTAATGCAAATAACACTAAATTGGAAATTCAGAACTATATGTTAAAAAATGATAGATACTTCGAAAATACATATAAAAAATGTGATATAGAAATATTAAAGACATTTAATATTAAAAAGGAATATGTATGTGATACCATTGCTGCCGATATGGGACATACGGTTTTACGCCTTCCCCCGTATTACTATATCCCCCCCCCCCCCGTATTTCTCCCCCGTATTATTATATCTGGCAATAGGTAAAATCCAATTTTAGAGCAGAGAACATTTCTCCGACTTTAAGTGCAAGTGCTGCAATATGAATTAGCAAGGTTGTAGATAGTATTCCCGAAGAAAGTTGGATATATTCGATTAACCATGTTGTTATAACAGAAGATTCCTATATATCATTTACTAATAATATATAACCACTATTATTAATGTAGATCAAAGTGACAGCGAAAGCGAAACCGAAATAAATGTATAATTAAATATAAGTTATAATTTTTATTGTACTAATAGATACATTTATTTATTTATTTATTTGCATTGTACTAATAAAGTCAAAATACACAAATCAATAAATAATGTTTTAGTCATACATAATAATAATAATAATTTATTCATAATTTAACAATATTTTATTTTTCTCAAAATTATTCAGAAGTTAAACCACTGCGGCTCTGGCGCCTTTAAGGAAACTAGGAATATTTTTATTGAGATGTATTGGGGCAATTAACATTTTGCCAAGGGCAACAAAATATCTTGAGACGGACTATACAACACAGCTGCTAATTTGTCAGTTTATTGCTCGGTCAGTAGGGTTATCAAATCTCAGGCAATGAATAATGTACATGAATCTAATCTTCAATATTACACCCCTAAAAATATCTCATCCTGTACCATCTGTGGCAAAAAGATAGTCAGCATTTTCATTATTGGATTTAAAAACTTCACTATACATGCAAAGTCCGAGAAAAGCTCGGAGTTCTGTTATATCAAGATCTTGTAATTCTGGTCTATTTTGTTTAGCAAATTTCTGTCTGTACTGCAACATTTTTACGTTAGTTTACTTCGATACCTCGTCCAAAATATCACGGTCAAAAAAACGGTTCCATATGGAGTACTCATCCTTTTCATTATTTGCTGTCAATTTTGAGGTAGGCTGCCGCGTAATTATATTATGTTGGGGAGTTCTATTCGCACAGATCTATTTGGTGGATGCTTCGCCCATTTCTATCTATTCTTTCCATAATACGACTGAAAATTAGACAATGGAACCTTGGTAACCTGGTATTCGCTTGGTGTCAACTGGCTTTGTTCCTGCACATCTTCAGAATCGGAGACTCCTTGATCAGTGTCGGTATTATGGTCACTACGTTCGGGTACATAGTTATCTCCAATATCAACAGCTTCAGAATTGCTAGAACCTTCAGATCCCAGCTAGGGCGTGATAGCACCTTTAAAATGACTACTTGAGGTTCTAACTACCCTTCTTGACTTCGACGGATGGCATGTTTTCTCTAAATTTGATTTGCGTTTCTTACTCGATGTACTCTCGAGTTTTCATTTCCCTTTTTTATTGCAATTCTGCAAATGAAACAACAAATAACTGTACACAGTTAATACAAAAGTAATAACGTAAACACTGACATGCGGCCTCACAGGCCGCTCTGAAATTTCAAATCGATTATGCCTACAGAATTAGATCCTGCCAACACTAATATCCTTTCACTAATATCCCTCTTAATCACGAGAGCGCACCTGAAGTCGAAGATACTTAGAAGCACAATAAATCCCGTGCGGGGAAAGGGGGATTTCTAAAAATTGCGAATAACGCTTGGCCTCACGGACCGCACGTCAATAGTTAAAGATTAAGGAATTATTTGAAACTAAAATGTAAAATTTTTATAGCTATTTATTCCGTACGTTTCAGTATAAATTTGGTTTGTCTTGTTACAAAAAAAGGAAAACTTACACATTATTTAAGTTTTTTTATTGGAACTTTCGGTGTGAAATTAAACTCGAAGAGATTTACCAACGAACACCAAATCATTTTTT
Source organism: Cosmopolites sordidus (assembly GCA_031761425.1). Classification (NCBI taxonomy): domain Eukaryota; kingdom Metazoa; phylum Arthropoda; class Insecta; order Coleoptera; family Curculionidae; genus Cosmopolites; species Cosmopolites sordidus. The sequence continues at coordinate 59,614 of JARFXV010001726.1, read as the reverse complement.
AAACTTCTCAACGGGTGTTTCGATATCCACGTTAGCATCATCAGGAGATTATTTAATTTGAATTTCAAACATGGATTTAATGATGCTAACATGGGTAGCGAAACGCGCGTCGAGAAGTTTATAAAAGTGATTTGGTGTTTGGGGTGTATGTGGTGTCGGGAGGATCATCTCAATTAGTCAATGCGATGTTGCCACTTCTATTTTGGCTGATGTATGGCATGATTCTTAATTTATAAAAAATGTTTTAATAACGTTCATTGATGAGATGAGATGAATAACGACAGATGAGAAAAATGATTTTACACATATTTACTTAAAATGTTAATTTTTATAATAGAATGGTGTTTTAATAATTTTGATTTTTTTCAAGGAAACCTTTGTTGTTAGGAAGTTTTTTCTTTCAAATAACGTGAAGAATCGTTGCTTCTGGGTCATTCCGAGGTCTTTGAGGCGTTTTGAAATTGCTTGTTGAGTCACTCCCAATGATCTTGCCAACTCTTCTTGACTTTGGCATTGTCTTCATTAATCGATGCTTCTAATTCTTCATCTTCAAAAACTTTCGCTTTTCCAAAAACGTAAAAATCACCGCTCTTGAAGCGTTGAAACCTCTCACGACATGTTCTTTCACCCATAGCGGCCTGTTCATAGCAACTGTTCACAAGCAAACAAACATCGTTTGACATCTCTCGATTTCGACTCGTATGGCCATTGGTACATTGATCTTGCAAACTCTTCTTGACACAAATCTTCATTAAGCAATGCCTCGAATTCGTTAACTTCACGCAAATCACTTGGCTCTTGAAGCGTTGAAACCACTTACGACACGTTCTTTCAATCATAGCGGCCCCATCATAAGTGTCTGAGTGCATTCGGTGAGCCCCAGTCGCAGATCTCTTCATATTAAAGAAATAAATTAACATTTCCCGCAAATGACAAGAATTTGGCTCATAAACTGACATTTTTAATCGCGACTAACTTTATGATGTAAACACAAATCGACTACTGGGGTTATGTTTACAAGATGCGCAAAGGTATTGCATATCGTCTATGATGTATTTATTTCGACGTCTACTTACCGCTAATGCCATCTGTAGGAAACCGGCGAGAGCAAAGTTGTATACCTTTACATTATTTAAATTTAACATTTAACATATTACCAACAAGCGTGCTATAATGCTAAATCTTTAAGCTAGACATAGATCTATCATCCACAAATAAATATATATGCAAATTTAAATGATTTACAAGAAATTATAGTTTAGTCACTGCAAACAATTTGATAAATTTCAGTAATTATTTAAAAAAGGTTCCATTCATATTACATTTTTAGAAACTACTCTTGGTTATCAAGAATAGTGCATATTTTTATCTTCTTCTTCTTCTTCATGTCCCCTCTCCGGTCCGGAGTTTGGCAATCATGTTAGCTATTTTGATCTTGGACACTGCCGCTCGGAACAGTTGGTTGGAGTTGCAGTTGTACCATTCTCTCAAATTACGTAACCAAGACATCCTTCTTCTACCGATGCTTCTCCTGCCCTGGATTTTTCCTTGCATAATTATTTGTATCAGTTGGTACTTCTCTCCGCGCATGACGTGACCCAGATATTGTAGTTTACGTCGCTTCACGTCTGCCAGCAGCTCATTTTCTTCCTTATTCACGCGATTCAGAACTTCCTTGTTTGTTACTTTCTTGGTCCAGGCGATTCTTAAGACCCTTCTGTACATCCACACTTCAAAGGATAGCAGTTTATTCTGTGTATATTTGTTTAATGTCCATGCCTCCATTCCGTAGAGGAGTACAGAGCAGATGTAGCATTTTATTAGTCTTAGTTTAAGAGTCAGCGACAAATCTTTGCTACATAAGACGCCTCTCAATCTTACGAAAGTACTTCTTGCCTGTTCTATTCTAGCAATAATTTCCGGTGTATTGTCGTTGTTGTCATTTATTGTTGTGCCCAAATACCGGTATTTTTTTACTCGTTCTATTTGCTCCCCCTGAATATGCAATTCTGCATTATTGATGTTTTTCTTTGTAATGACCATGAACTTTGTCTTTTTCGTGTTCAAGCTTAATCCGAGGTCTTCGCTTGCCTTTCTTACCTTTTCCATTACTCTGTTCAGGTCCTCCATTGATTCTGTCATTACAATGCTGTCATCAGCATATCTGATGTTATTGATTGGTATTCCGTTCACTATTATGCCGGCTGTTTCATCCTCAAGTGCTTCATTCATAATGTTTTCAGAATATAAATTGAACAATGTTGGAGACATTATACATCCTTGTCTTACGCCTTTCATAATCTCAATTTCCTCTGAGTTGTAGTTGTCAATGCTTACCACTGCCTTCTGATTGTAGTATAAGTTATAGATTATTCTTATATCTCGCGTGTCTACACCTTTGTCTTTCAGCAATTTTATCATGATGTCATGTTTGACATTATCGAAAGCTTTGTTATAGTCGATAAGACATATGTATACATCTTTATTTACATCCAGGCTTCGTTGCATAAGTATATTGTATGCTACCAGGGCTTCACGCGTTCCTAGGCCCTTTCTAAAACCAAATTGCGTGTTGCCTATATGTTCCTCTAACTTTGAATATAATCTGTGGTGTATGATCTTCAAAAATAATTTCAATGTGTGTCCCATGAGACTAATTGTCCTGTAATCCTCACATTTATTAGCTTTGTTTCTCTTAGGGATGGTTATGAACGTGGAGACAAGCCACTCCTTTGGGATTTTACCAGTTCTGTATATTATATATATATATATATATATATATATATATATATATATATATATATATATATATATATATATATATATATATATATAAACAGTCTCTGTAACACTTTCAAATGTTCGTCCTCTAGGAGCTTGAGGAGTTCTGTTGGTAGATTATCTGGTCCTGTTGCTTTGCCCGTCTTCATATTTTGTAATGCATATTTTATTTCTGCAGTTGTTATTATTGGACCACTGTCTTCTTCAGCCGGTTCCTCTGACTGTCCTGATCGTGTGTCCGCGAAAAGGGATTTCGTGTAATCCGTCCATGTTACAAGTTTATCCTTTATGTCTGTTATAATTAGACCCTTCTCATCCACTAAAAATGATCTTGTTCTTTTCCTTTGATACCCCGTTAAGTCCTTCATCTTCTTATGTAAATTGAACTGGTCGTGTTTTTTCTGTAGGATCTCTATTTCTTCGCACTTCTGAGTAAACCATATTTCTTTCTTTTCTGACTTTCTGGCGAAGTTGTTTCTGTATGTTTTTATAGTTAGGCTGGTGTTTGCTTTCCCTACGTGTATTCATTAAGTTTAATATCTCATTTGTAATCCAACCTTGTTCTTTTTTAGGTTTGGGTCTCTTCAAGTATTTTTCTGTTGGTTCCATTAGTGCCGTTTTAAAGTCGTCCCAATTCTTATTGTTATCCTCCGACATATTTAAGTTGCTAAGATTGTTGTCTATCTTCAATTTTATTTTCTCTCTGATGGTTACGTCATTAAGACCGTTGAGATCAATTTGTTTTCGTCTCGACTTTTGAGCTGGTTTCTTTAGTTGTATATTCACCCTTGCCACTAGGGGGTTGTGGTTGGAATTTACGTCTGCACCTGGGAAGGTCTTTACTGACTTTACACTATTTCTGAATCTCTGATGAATCATCACATAATCTATCTGATTGCGTACTATATGATTTTCACTATCTTGCGGCGATGTCCAAGTGTATAGTCGTCTTGGTGGGAGATTGTAGAACGTATTAGCAACCACCAGATCTTTCTCTCGGCAAAACTGAATTAGCCGATGCCCTCTGTCATTGCGTATACCCAATCCGTAGCTACCCACTACCCTCTCTACTTTCCCTCTTCCGATCTTCGCGTTGAAGTCGCCCATAAGAATTGTTACATCTTTTCTTTTAGTCAGTTTGAGTGTGTCGTCTATTTCCTCATAGAACTGTTCTATTTGATGGTCGTCTTTATCCGCTGTTGGAGCGTATACCTGTATTATGTTGATTGTAGCGTGATTTGACTTCATTTGTAGTAAGGCAATTCGTTCGGATATTGGGACAAAGTTTAATACTGATTTATCCAGATCCTTTTTCAACATAAAAGCTACTCCATTTCTGTGCCGTGTGTCTTTGCTTCCAGAATAGTATATTATATGATGGTTCCCTATGTTGGTCATTCCCTCACTTGGCCATCGTGTCTCACTAATCCCCAAAATATCCACGTCCAATCTATTCATTTCCTGTGCTACATTGTGGGCTTTACCAGCCTCATACATACTGGTCACATTCCACGTACCTATTTTTAAGCTCTTTGTGTCTGTTGCTTCGCGTTTTTTACCTCTTCTCAAGATTACCCTCCCCGGAGAACCGATTGGAGGGCTAGAAACTCCGGAATATTTAGTCTTGAAAATAGCCATTTTGATTGTACTAGGGATATCCTTGTCAGATCTTTAATGCAGTGGTTTCCCGTTGCCTTCTGCATCCTCATGCCGTTGACCATTTGCTGGCTCTTCCGCCTTTAAGGTTGATTTCTCAACCTTAGGACAAGGGGGTGCCCTCTGCCTCTTGCTAGTTCCTCCACCCTTAGCTGTTGACCAGCAAGAGGTTGAGCTGCTTATCCCGACAGCTACTCGGTCCCTACCTACGTTACCCACCTAAGTGCCCACTTTCTACCGCGTGGAGGTGTAGGTTCGGATTTTTCTATCATTGAGATTAAGACCAATTGGCATTACTTAATCTCTCAAGAGCTTTAGAAAGTAATAACCTGTATAAGTGAATAATGAATCTATATCAGAAGGTGGTAATGCTGAGAGGAATGACAAAAGTTTAGGACACTCTCCATACTTTATTCATAATAAGTAATAAAACAATTATATACAAATAGTGTTTTCCATTAAGAGTGTCAGAACTTTGAAACGTAATTAAGGCACGAATACGAATTGTAAATGTTATTCATAGACTGCCGTGTTCAGTATATTGTATTAATTCACTATGGAAAGATACACGATTTATTAGCACGTAGAAAATACACAGGTCGACAAATTTAAACTTTTTTGAGGTAACATCGATGAAAATAGGTGTATATGAAGTATTTTCTAGTTCTAAATTCGAAAAAGATAAGCTAATTACTGTAACATGTAAAGTTTTGTTACAGGGGGTCGGTGGTAGGAAAAAAAAGGAGATGATATATTTTTATAATCTAATATTTATTTAATATAAACATGTACAAAGTGTTAAATTCTGCAAAGACATTCCTGAGTATTATGTAAATATATAATATATTACGTGATATGTCATACAGCGACAAAAACTTTCACTTTTTCCTCTTGGGTTCTGTTCATCATCTCCTTTTAAAAACCAGCAGTAATCGTCCAACATAGATGTCGTCCAATATAGCGTCTCTGGTATCTTACTTCTATCGTCCTGGTAAAACTCTCTTTGTTCGTCGCTGACTGAACCCAAATTTTCCGGAAAAAAATTCAAATGGGAGTGTAAAAATGCTTTTTTAAGGACATGCGACACCCAAGTATTTTATAGGCTTTTGAAGAGTTCATGTATGAGGTTTTTATAGTTTTCGTCTTTCTTATTGCCAAAAAATCGTTTCACTACACTTACAATACACTTACAATACACTTAATAATACTAATTTTTCTTGGAAATGGAGATCTGCTAGAAGCTTCTTTATTTCAAGTTAAATAAATAAGCCAAATAAGCCTTCTTTTAGTTTTACTTCACTTAATTGAGGTAATATTTCTTTTAGGTACTTGAAATCATTACCTTTTTTGTCCATGGCTTTGACAAAGTTTTTCATTAGTTCAAGCTTAAAATAGAGAGGCGGAGGAAGCACCATTTTTGGTTGACAAGGGGGGCATATTTTATGTTGGAAGTTTCAGGTTCAAAAGAATGAGGCCAATCGTTCATATTGTAGTGTTCTTTTGTTGCTCTACTGTCCCATAGACATAAAAACAGCTAAACTTTGTAAAACCCCCTTGAAGGCCTAGCAATATACTTATCACTTTTAAATCCCCACAAATATCCCATTGATACTATTTATATTTAACGCGATTTAGTATGGTGCTAAGTTGTCGTAGGTTTCTTTCAGTGTCACTGAATGGGCTAAAGGAACAAATGGGTTTTAGTTTCCATTATGAAGCAAGACTGCTTTTAGGCTGTATTTCGACGAATCTATGAAAATACGCCAGTTGGCAGGTACAAGTTCCATATAAAGCCCATTCATTAAAGCATCAATATCACCACAGACACATGCGATCCTTCCATTTTATAAAAACTTCAAAATGTTACATTTCGTTTTCGGTAAGTGAAACATTTGTATTTTTATCTAGCAGGTTCTGGTTGAAGTCTGAAGCCAAGAAGTTCCGATTTTTGTTTTGATAATCCCAGGTTACGTACCAAATCATTTAATTAATTCTGAGTTATTAAGTGAGGTTCACAGGTAGTTGTTAAAAATGTTGGGTCACAACTGTGTTCTCAGGAAGTTGTAAATCAGATCCTGATTAAAAAGTAGAATCACCGAGAAACATGTCCATGTTTTAAGGGTTATTAGCAGTGTAAATATAAAATTAAGTGGAAAAAATATCTTCAGATTTAATATTAATTTATTCTCTTTTCTGTCTATGATCACGCTTCTTCCGACTTCTATAGTCCACAACATCCATAATGTTATTTGCGGTAACGAAATAGATCGTGGGTTGCCGAAGCGTACTGATTAAAGAACACGTGCTTTTGCCATAGACAAGTTTGTGCCGCTACTGTTTTCTTTACTATCGCGTGCGAAAAACAAAGACAGCAATGCATCTTTTCCCTAGTAACCCGGAGATTAAATGTATTTATAACGTCATATGTTGGGCGCTGCCCCATTCTCAATAGTCAGGTGTTTTTCGCCATCGCGCTTTTCGACTTTTCGAGTGGTTGCAAAGTGAATGTTTTGAACGATTACAATAGTGAAGATGAATTCAGTGATATGATTAGAAATAATGTCACATACACATTTGAGGACTGAACTGTCATAAAAAATCTTGGACGGCCGACACCAATTCTGCAAATCGAGTAAGTTAATATTAGTCAAAAACGAACATTCCAACGCACATTCAATAAAACCGTGAATGACAAGTATTCATGGTTTTCCGTGCATTTTGGTTCATGTTGGAAAACAAGTGAGTGCGGGCGATCTTGATCTTGACTGGATTAAACACAGTGTTAATGATTTGAAACATTTGAAAAATGAGCTAGAAATTAGTATGTTGGAGAAGACAGACAAAAAGTACAATAAAACTATTGATAGCAATCGTTACATATTGTCTAAGTTAATAGACGGTATAACATTCTGTGGGGCATTTGAGCTTGCCTTATGTGAACATAACGAAACCTACACTTCAGAAAATCCTGGTATTAGGAGGGCTAGTAAACTTGATGGCCGAAATAGACAGTATTTTAGAAGCTCATTTAAAAGACTCTAAAAATAAATTATTTCTAGGCATTTCCAAACAAATTCAGAACAAATTACTAGATTCAGTGTTGCATGTTTATCGCGATTTATTAAAACACGTAATTCACACAGCAAAATATGTTGTCATACAGGCCGATGAAACAACCGATACATCTACTCAAATGCAGATAGTTTTTATAATCAGATATGTTAAAAATTACGAGAGATTCTGGGGCTTTTTTATATAAATAAATCACACTGCAGATGGAATTGCAGACGAAATTCTGACGGTGCTAACTGAGCTAGGAATAGACAAAGAACCTAACCTAAGAAACTCATAGCCCAAAGTTATGATAGTGCTTCCGTGATGAAAGGTACAGTCGGAGGAGTACAAGCCAAAATTAAAAATATTTATAAGAATGCACAGTATATCCACTCACCAATTAAATCTAATAATTGAAAGGTGTTGTGCAATAGAAAAAAGTGTAAAGGTGCTTTTTGCAAATCTGTCTGCATTTCCTGCTTTCTTTTCTCGATCATCCAAAGGACAACTGTTCTGAACAGCGTCGTGAAAAAACATGTACCTCGTGCGGCCCCTACCAGATGAAACTTTACTTCTAAATGTGTGAATACTGTTCAAAGAAGAATTGCAACATGCCTTGAAGAAATTATGGGCGCCGAGTCAGATAAAAATTCTATTAATCAAGCTCAGTGGTTAATAAATTATTTGGTGAATAGTAATTTTAAATTTTTGTTGTTTTTCTTCAATAAAATAATGACTCACTGTGACATTCTCTTTGATTAACTACAAAGCAGATAACTAGATGCACTGAAAGTTAAGAAGAGCCATTCAAAATATTAGAGACAATATAGAATACAAATGAATCAAGGATTTGGTAACCTAACTGGTGAATAATCTATAACGATAATAGAGAATCGCAGAAACAAACGGAAATTTACTGACAAGGAGGACCCCAATCCGAATGTCAGGATATGCAAAGAAATCTGTGATACCTTAACCATACAGGAACGTAAACGTTTTAGTTTCGATGTATAGCTAATTGTTGCAAATTTATTTGAAATTGAAAAATTTGGTGAATATCGAGCCGTTTTTCCAAATGAAGACGTTAAAACTGTGTGTAACCTGTTTGCAAACGTAAATTACTTAAAATTAACAAATGAACTCTCGGTAATGTACGCCCGGGACAATTTTATGAAACACAGTGGGGCGTGTCGCTGTTACAAATGTTATCCAAAACAATTTAACATCAACATTTAGTGAAACTGTGGAATTGCTGATTTTTTTGTATACCGTCCCTATGACGACTGTGGAAAGCGAAAGATGTTTCTCTACCCTCAAACGAATCAAAATATTTCTAAGAAACACTATAGGCCAAGAACGGTTTTGCGCGTTAGCAATGCTATCTATTGAAAAAAAAACCTGTGAAGTCTATTTCAAATTTTAATGATCATTTACAAGTTCATCACAAGATCATTCACAAGTCATTGACCAGACACTGACATGTCTGACAGTTACACTCGTATTTCTACACAAAGTTTGTGTGTGATACTAAAAAATGTAAAATTTTTGTTTGCGACGCATTTCCCTATCCCTATTCCAAAATTTGGTTATACGTGCCCCAGCTGTTTTCCCCCCACGAACCGCCACTGTTCTTTAGGAATTGGAAAGTGCAGTAGGCAAATTTGGATATTAAATTTTGTTCCTTTGCTTTTTTGAAATCCCTTCTGCTTTAATGACACAAAAGTGGCAATCTCTTACATGGTCAGTAGGTTCTCTCCACATAATAGGAACAGCAAACGGCATAAAATTTTTCTTGCGATGCATCTACTAAATTTATGTGACAACTCACACAGCAAACACGAGGAGCCCAACTCTTATCTTGATCTCCAAATTGGCACTTAAAATATAAAAGATAGGGTTTTTTGACTTCCTGGTATATAAATCTAGCTTGTGACTTTAAAATACATCGTCCGTATATACAAAAGAACTTATCCGCTGGATTTTGGCAAAATAGACGACCCGAGCTTACCATTTTATATAAAATCGACTTAAACACTTGAATGTACTGTAAACGAGACAGAAATAAACTAAATTATAGAAAACCATTAAATTGCCCTTAAAGGTTCGAAGAATACTGTGGAAATCCTATCCAGTCCAAAATCAGGTAGAAATAATTTCAATTATCCCATGATGTAAAGGAGAAGCAGGTACTTAAAAATGGGACGTGCTAGACCACTTTTGGGAAAATTAATGTTTTCCGACTAAGCTCATTTCTTAATAGCTGTGTGAGCAAACATAACTACAGGCTTTAGGTCGATTGGACTCATTGGAAAAATGAAGAGGTCTTCATCCCCAGAAAGTCACTATTTGGTGTAGTTTTTGGGTTGAAAGGGTCATAGGACCTTATTCTTCTCAAGACGGTGATTGCAATCATATTACTTTTAATTGTGAAAGCTATGGGAATATACTAAGATAATATCTTTGGCTTGAACTGATAAATGAATAAATAACCAATAGTTTCTTTTGACAAAATGGTGCGATTTATCACAAATCTTTCCAGATAATCGATTTGTTACAAAAGTTTGCTGGCTACTAAGATTATGTGTTTTCACACCCTTTCATTATTTCTCTCTACCAAGCATCAATGATGTATTCTCCATTATTGTTCATGCCCTGCTTCCACCTCACCACTAATTTTTGATGCCGTTTTGCTAAAAATCGATGGGTCTGGACTCGAAGAAGTTGTAAAACCAGTTTTTTGTCTCGGTCCAGGTCCAGGTCTTCATCGATGGCGAAGGTTACGTCCCTCATTTCGTTGGACAGAGAGCGGAAGAGGTGATAATCGGTTGATGCAAGATCTGGAGGGAACGGTGACTGTATTCTACCGTACACCGTACCGATGTATAAGCATGGTCCGCATTTGTCGACCATCTTGCATTTCTTGTCGACCATCTTGTTCTTCTCCAGCATTTTCCAGTATACGAGACCCTCTCAGTTCCACCAAACGCAGATCATGTTTTCTTGAGATATAGATCTTGTTTAACTCTCGGCTTGGGCGTGTCTCCTGTGGCCACCTACTCCTTCTTTGTTTTATATTAACGTAGAGATACCATTACTCATCTCCCGTGAGAATTATCCGCGTATTGCTCGGTGGTGAGCGAGATTTTGAGCTGCTTTGTTGCAGCGATTTTCCTTGTTGTCGTCGGAAGATTGTTGCAAGGCCGCAGTCCATCTTCTTAGCCAATTTTTGGCATATTTGATAGACATGGCATGGCATGTTATCAGTACAGGCGTCCTCCTTCAAAAGCGGTTTAAGATGGTCCTCGTTGAAATTGGAAGTATTGACCAGAGCGAGGCGTGTCCTCAAGGTTGAAGTTGCCATTTTTGAAGTTGGTAAACTAATATTGGGCGGTCCGATTGGCTATAACGTCCTCTTCGTATGCAGCGTAATAGTTTCGAACTGCTTTTGTAGTTTTGACCATGATGAAAATCGAAATATTGCAATGTCGAGAATGGAGATTTTTACTTCCTGGACTTTTCATTTCAAAAGCCTGAAAATTAATTTTTGCAGAAAAATGATGCCAACTGTTTTTCTAGGGTAAGAAAATGAAAAATAAAATAAACCAATTATCAAAACGGTGGGAACTTATGAAACAATATAATATTCTTTCTAAGGATATTACCACCATATAAGACGGACTAGAGGATAATATATTTCAATGAACGCAATATAAAAAAAGAACTAAGATTTATATCTAAATTTCCACTATATTTAAAACTTGTATGTACAATTCTTTCGACATACAGTGTTTTTTTCAAATAAGAACTATATTAACTACCACTGTAATACAAAAAAGTTTTAAATAAGGAATAAATTTATATATAAATCTTATTCGTTTATTTAAAATGAATTTACATGAAGTATTGGCTACTTCAGTAAAATATAACAAATTATTCATTATATAATATAACTTAATTTATTCTAGTAATATTTTCATTATATTTTTTTTAATTAAAATAATTTGTAAGTTCCGGAGTCTTTGCATGGTATTTTCAAAATAATTTTTAAAGTAATCAGATCATTTAATTTACATACAAGCCTTGCTTTAAAATCTACAATATAAACAACATAAGCTGAATTGTAACGCGGTGAAAAATAAGGATATATCAATTATCCTAACCAAAAAAAAAATAAAATGACGAAGTCTGTATCCAAGTGAAACAAGTTTTCCAGGAAGGCAATCAAGGTATTTGTTCGAATTTTGAAGCCGTAAATTAGTTTCAGTTGGTTTCAAATAAATAAGCCATCGATGACGATCACTATCGAAAATAGCCATAATGTTCTTTTGCGGTATAACAATACCAAACCGCATAAGGTTCGGTAAGGAAAGGTTCGATCCAAATGAACTTCTACTACATCGAGCATAATCAGAACTTCCATCCTTGAGACCATTAATGATACGGCATACAATAATTTTCGAATTGATAGTTTCGTTGATCGAATATTTTATGGTTAAAAACATTCTACAGGACGTAGCATAATTCATTAGCAGCAATTATGATCGCGATTAACCATACTGTAGAATTCATTGTATACTCAACAGTTTTGAGCTTAAACTGTTGTATACTCAACAGCTTATTGTATATTCTATATAATACCATAAAATATACAAGATAAAAATTGTAACAAAAATGAAAAATGTAGAATAGAAGAGACTTTTTTCTCCGTAGGTCATAGGATTTCATAGAAACGAAAATATCCCTGTTTCATATTTAATACTGAAAACCTCAAGCATTTTTTGGTTTTCTAGGTAGTATATTTGATATTCCGTCATCTATCCCCTATATTAATTATTTATATTCTTTATTTAACATTTTTTTAAATAAATACTAATAAGGTAGAACATTAATGTAACTTGTAATAGAAATTTTTAATAATTTATAACAGCAACTTACAATTGAAAATTTTGTTGGTTTCTCCTGGTTTCTGGTTTCTCTTTGGTTAAATGAGATTTAAATAAGTAAAACCTATTTTTATAAAAGTGGTGAATAATCATGAAAGTTTAGTGTTAAAAATAAAAATAGCATTATTTCTCACCCGTTAATCTTCGTTGAACTTCAAAACATTTTAGTGAATGAAACTGACATTATTGTTTATCCAAATTCAATTAAACTGTAAAGATATTTTACAGATGGCCTAAGATATCACTTTTAAATTATCAACGAAAAAGTATATATTTTGTATAATGAGTCACATATATTATTTTATTTGGCATCTGGATAATTTCAGTGTGAAATATATTTAATGATTGACAAACAGTCAAGGTTCGATACTGAGAAACAAAAACTTTGTGATTTGAAGTGTATTTTTTTGACACCTTAAAGTAACATGTCTGTTTGGAATTGGAAAATTGAAATCGTTAAAACTATTGGCAGCATAATTTTATTTTTTTTTAAATTGAAAATAAAAAAAACATTTTCATATTCTTACATTTTTTTGAGGCCAAAAATAATCATTGGAATTGGTATTTTTATGAAGAAAGATAAGAAAAAAAACGGTAGGCAGTTATGGGGACTGCCGACAGAAGTGAAAACTTCAAACTTTGGAATAACTCTATATATATATATATATATATATATATATATATATATATATATATATATATATATATATATACGCGCGCATACAAGCACACACGTATACACGCGCACACCCATACCCACACATATAGCATGTGATTTCGAGATTCATCACGCGCGCAAACGCGCAATGCTAAATGCGCATATGAGTAAACGCGCACAAACCTCGGGTGCACCCGCGTAAGCTTGCATACACGCACACAAACACACATGTGCACGCACTCGCACGAAAATGGTATAGCATTTGAATCTTGATTAACTTCCAAAAACAACTTTATCAACTTGAGCAAAATGACCATAAATGAGAAATCCAAGGGAAATTACCAAACCTTGTTGAAAAACCCTGTATTTATAGAGAGGTATAAATATTAAAATATATATATTTTTTTATTTTAGGTTACGGACATATTTATCCGACTACTTTTACTGGTCGAGTTTTGACTATTGCTTATTCTACAATAGGCATCCCCCTTTTCTTAATTGCTCTAACAGATATTGGCAAACTGTTTACTAGAGCTATAAAATTTGTATGGTCATATGTGCGAAGGCTTTATTATACTGGAAGTTGTCGAAAAGTTCGTAGAACTAGTCATGTTCGAGTAAGTAGAAATTCTAATTTGAGTATATTAAATTTTTTGAAAAATCTTTAATTTGTATGTTTTAACAAAATTACAAAAATAGCTGCTATGATTTAAATTGTTATGCGAATTTATCGAATGTGCTAACTGACATAAATTGCATTGCAAACACCCAAAAGGAAGCGTTAGATCTAAATAACATTTTAGTAAAACACAAGTCTTACCGCAACGAGTAAACAATTTAAATTTGATAGTAACAACATCGTGTAACCAATACTATTTACTCAATTGAAAGAAAATAATTTATACGGCTTTTAAAGTTTTTTTTTGGCTTTTAAAAAGTTTGCTTTTTAGCTTTAGTAATGTTAATGTTCGTACGCGGAATTAGTCGTCAACTGAATGAATTTAAAATAATTATTGGTATACGAAAGAGGGGATTTTTTTATTTCGAAAAACGGGTCGCACAAAAAGAAATATTAAATGGAAGAACAATCTCCAAAATGGAAGAACAATAGCCACCAGACATCGAGAGCACACTTATTATTATGGACCTATATTCAATAACTTGATCTATGGATGATGGGTGGTTAGAAGAACAACATTATCACTCTTTTCATGTTTGACCGCGAGTATTAGTAGCCATGATTACAGTAGTATAGAAAACTACAACATTGGATGCGGAATGGCATCAAATCGTGTTAAATAATTAATTCTGATTCTGTTTAGGTGGAAATGATCGTGGAAGAAGAATTGGCGTCATGGAGAAATAATCAACCTCAGTAAGATATTGAGCGATACTAATAATAGACTGCACTATATTAGAGGCAAAACAGTAGTGCAATGATATCTTTAAGGAATAGTAGAACTGAATATGCTTCCTTGCATTAACTGTCTAGTAGACCTAAGATTATACGTAGCCGGATATGGGTAGAGATTTTTTGAACTTTCTTGAAGAGGCCCACATCAATTTGATGCCACGGGCAGCCAGATCTTTCGGCTTTTTGCCCATATGACCTGTTTAAGATATGATTGTTAGAAGGCTAGGATTTTTTCAGCCCTTAAGTACAGGTATACAGGTAGTTTAACGTACTGTAACAGTCAGAAATGCGTAACCTGGAAACTACTTCACACGGCGCCGAAATATTAATTATACAGGACGCCGCCGCTTTGTGGATATTTAAAAATGCCAGCTCAAAATATAAGCCATTCCTCTTGAAAACAAGAAATCAATGTGTGCCTATATTAGGTTATCTCTAAGAAGTGATACAGATGTACCGAAGATTCAAATGAAGCTACTTCAGTTTGATGGTAAAACATCATGGGCCTTACCTTAGGCAGTTTGAGGCTGCGTCGAATATTAATGAATGGTCATCGGAAGAGAAAGCGGTTACATTAACTTTGGCGTTAAGAGGTGATGCACCTGAGATGCTGCAAACTATTTCTCCAATTGAACAAACATCTAGTGAAAGGATTGGAGACAAGGTAATGCCAAACCGGTTTCAAACACGTATATCGGTTTCAGCTTAAAACCCATCAATAAAGGCCAAGTGAATTTCTACAAGAGTTCGAAGCTTGCGTACCCAAGATATGTCGGCTTGCATATCCTGAACTAACATGGTCTGTAGTCCAATGACTTGCTATACAAGCATTTTCGGATGGTGTACAGTATCAGGAAACTGGAACTGGCGCTAATATCTTTCACAAGAAGCATCTCTATTGCGTGTAATGTAGAAATTCTTCCGTAACGAATATATACTATATTGAAACCTTGGAAAATGCACATATACAAAGGTCCAATGTAAGGAAAAACGAAAGAACAATCATCGAAGAAGTCGTAAACTAAAAAAGATCAACAAAACCAGTGTTTTTGTATACGGATTAACATATGGCAACCAACACATTATGCTACTGAATACAAGTGCAACCAAAACTATCATAAGACCAGACATTAAAAAAAACCAACATCGCATTGACTAACGAAATGGCGATTGAAGACAACCACTGGGGAGTCAAGTACAGTTCATGGTGAAGTTTCAACATTGGGAACACTCTAATACATCACCGAATATTAGTCGCCAATATTGAAGATGCAGTCATTATGGGAATAGACCTAACGAATAGGTAATGTTTCAGATTATACTTCTAACGAGGAACCTTGACAATCAACGGAGATGAAGTCATTCTATATCAAAAATACAAGGGGACAGTCCGAGTTACGCTAGCAGAATATACTTCTATACCTGAGCGAAGTGAAGTCAAACTGTCAGGTCATTTAGATAGGGATTGATTAATGGAAATATTATGATGTTTGAATCCCTCAACGACGACTGTCAACTTAGTTGTGGACTAGCGGTTGTCAAAACTGTTCTTAAAACCGATTAGCACCATTACAAGGCCACTATGAAGATAAGAGCACCTGATAAGTGTATACCGAGGTATCTCAAGACATATCCACGATGCATCATAATTACAGTCTGATCCCCTGTGTGGCACAGGTCCTAAGGATGTCTAGATGAATTGGCACGGTATTCAAAAAGATGTTCGGTTAGCAGGTTTTATGGAAGATGAATCCATAAGATGGGAATATTCTCAATATTACTAGCGAGCAAGATCAAACAGCCAGAGAAATATTATTCCTGATTCCGAAGAAATTATCCCATCACAAGTCAACTTACATCAACGCGTGGAGAGTTTTGTTTAAGCTTCGAGACATTTTGGAGACCCGGAATATCTAGAAGATAGCCATGCTGCAGATTGTTGGTGGACATGATGAACTGAGTTGGAGGACCATAAGGAGGATGCTTGAGGTTTTATCCCTTTCAAAGAGTATCATATATTAGTGTGCTGCTGCCATCCCGACGGGGCCTCTATGATTCGAAGCGTTGATTGTTATTTCGATCGACCGTACACTTCCAAGTTCGGATCATCTTGTTGTCAATATCGTAAGGACCATTATAACAGTCGATAGAAATATGTATAAACACCTGAAAACTATTTCACTCGGCGCCGATAAAATAATAACAAAGGACGCCGCAATGGTTGGCTCCTTTTGTCTACAGTTTGCTGATGTTCAAGAACGCCGATGGCGACTGTCGCGGTACATATATAGGCCGGGTCGAGTAATAATGTAAGTAAATAATTTAAGTAAATAATTGAGCCAATGAGCTAACTGCATCCCGTCGAACGTCAGTTTCCGTTAACTGAAGTTAAGCGACGACAATCGCGGTCCAGATTTGGTTGGGTGATCAGATCGAACCAAGCCATGGGCTAACTCGGCGTGTAGAGCTAAAAATCTATCAAAAAAATGTGTTGCTAATGGTTTATATTTTCCTTTTACGCTTGACGAACTTAAGAAACATTACAATAATATATCTCAAAAATTAATAAACCGCCTTTATCATCAACTAATGCTAAGACATGTTGGTGTGTGTATAGATCATAGGAGTATATAAAATCATTATTAATAAAATTAATAATACGTTCACACTGTTTCAGACTGTTCCAAGTGTGATTCCTTTGGTTTTGACCAATAAACCATTCATAATATTTTTCTCAGTAAAAAATCAGCGGGTAAGACTGCTTGTACCCTTTATATATGATAAGGATAGAGTAATTGCTATTTTAGTATTAAATGTACAATCCTATGGAAAACTCCAACTTGTCGCGCAGCACTTTGAGTTCTTCTGGTAGAATTCTCTTCGACAAAAAATGTATAATAAAATTAGTTGTTCGACTTCAGGACCGATTTCTCGCTCCTTCCCACATTCTTAAAATTTTGGGAAAGTTTTTGAGAAACTTGTTTGCAGAGCTGGAAGTGGTCTTTTTGCGTATTGTTTCCAGTAAATACGCTTAATCGCTTGGTAATTTTGGAAAGCTTCTCCGTAAATACGAAGCATATCGTGATATTGGTGTACAGAACATATTTTTGGTTTTAAATCGAATTTAAATGTAGGCACTAATTATTGTCGTAATATTCAAACAGCATTGCTTGCGACGTTGCAGTTGATAATGCGGATTTATATGCTGATATACGACGTGATTCTTAATTAAAAAAAAATGTTTTGTCAATGTTCACTAGTTTATTTGTAGTTTATTATTTAAGTAATAATCAGTTAATATTTGCCATATATGCTTTTATTCATATTTGCTTAAAATGTTAATTTTTATAGCTTTCCGATTGGCGATTTAGTAACTTTTCAAATGGGAATACTTGAGCTTTTAACCTTTGTTTTTTCTTTAAAATGGAGTGAAGAATTGTTGGTTTGGTTTAGAATAACTTGTATAATTAATTCATCTGTTCAACAATTACCTAGAAAATTATTTTTAGTAAACGAATTTTGTTTGAAATAAAAAAAATCCCTCATCACTAGATGGGGCACATTTTTAATTCTTTTCAACAAATAAATTCTTATTTAGAGTAAATCATTATATAATTAAATAGTCACTATTTAGTGAGATTTATGGCCTGCAAAAATTATTCACCCCCACAACAATAGCGCGATATTATCTTCAATATATAAAGTATTACTAAGTTCTCGAACTAAATGAATAAGCATATAAATTCATTAAAGATAAAGTCAAGATAAAGATAATTTTATTTAATTGAAAGTAGAATTTAAGTCATCGGTATTGTCATAAGTTTTGTTGCTACGCATTTTTCTTATTATTTTTAGGAAATTATTAAGGGGGCTCAAGTAATGTACAATATTGCAACATTTCGGCGATCATCAGCTCAAGAGTCAGGAAATGCCAATGATACTCAGTCGAATCAATATACAGGAACATCTGAACCATCAGAACCACAAACCCCTGGTATTATATCGAACTTTGAAATAGACGACGAATTTAATCTGCCAATAACTCTTGCTCTTTTCATATTAGTCACTTATATGCTAGTAGGTACAGTTGTCTTCATGTTTTGGGAAGACTGGGATTTTTTTGCCGCCTTCTATTTCATATTTATATCAATGTCCACCGTCGGTTTTGGAGATGTAGTACCTGAACAACCTATATTTATGATTGTTGCTACTGTATATCTATGTTTTGGCTTGGCTCTTATGACTATGTGTATAACTGTTGTGCAAGATAAGCTAAGTGATACATTTTCTCACGCCTCAGCAAAATTAGGTGCTACAATCGGCATTGAAGAAGAAGCAGAAGGTGAAGATCAGAGTGTTACAGAATTGTCACCAAGTAATTTTATGTTGGAACCAGATATTATACTAGAAGATAACTTACAATTACCAGACGAGGATGTAAGAACTCCTACTATAATATAGTTTTTTGATGTTATTTATTGATGTAAATTGTATAAATTATATGTTAATATATTTATTAGTGTTAAAAAAAAATTAACCTTTTTTGCTTTAAATTTTAAGTCGAACTTTTTCTATATATATATATATATATATATATATATATATATATATATATATATATATATATATATATATATATATATATATATATATATATATATATATATATATATATATTTATACATACATATATATATATATATATATATATATATATATATATATATATATATATATATATATATATGTGTATATCACATCATTCAAAATCATTGTCAGTCTGTGTCGATCCACTGCAGGATAAAGGCCTCTTCGGCATGCTTCCAACTTTCACGGTCCTGGGCTTTCCTCTGCCACTCGGGTCCAATATACTTAACGATGTTATCAATCCACCTTGCTTTCGGTCTTCTTCGCGGACGTTTGCGATCAAACGCTATCCACTCCAGGATTGCCTTGGTTCATCTGTCATCGTCATCGTCTCGCTATATGGCCTGTCCATCTCCATTGCAATTGCTTTACTCTTCCAATGATGTCACATACTTTTGTTTGTTCCCTGATCCATGCGCAGGACTTTCTGTCTCGTCTTGTAATGCCAAGCATACATCTTTCCATTCCCCTCTATGCCACCCGAAGTTTTTGAATTGATTGCGATGTGAGTGTCCAAGTTTCACTTCCGTATTTCATAACGGGTAGAACGCACTGATTGAAGACTTTTCTTTTCAGACAAAGTGGGAGTCTACTCTTAAACACTATGTTGAGCCAGCCAAATGCCCGCCAGCCACATTTAACACGCCGTTCCACCTCCCGGCGGTATTCCCTTCCATTGAAATCATCTGCCCAAGATATATAAAGCTGTCCACAATCTCCAAATCCCTTCCTAAAACTGAAATTCTTCTGTTCTGAGCGAAGTTATTGAACATAACGTGACTCTTTTTCAGGTTTATTTTCAAGCCAAATGGTTCCCCAGCCCTTTGCAATTCTTGTATGCGTCTTTGCAGCTCTTCTGGGTCTTGTGAATGGAGAACAATATCATCTGCAAATCTAAGATGGTTTACGTTTGCACCATTGATCTTTACACCATCCTGTTCCCAATCGAGTTTACGGAATACCGTACCGTACACCTCGCCGTACACCCTGCCGTACACCTCGTTCTACCCTAATTTCCACTTCAAGATCATCAAGGTGAATTGTGGCTGTAGCTCCATCATATATCGATCCTAATAGGTTTACATATGCTTTATCTACCCCTTGGCTAAGCAGTGCATCCATTATCGCTTGCTTTGAGATGGAGTCAAATGTTTTTTCGTAGTCGATAAAAGCCAAGCACAGTGGCATGGTGTATTTGTTGTGCCTTTCTATGGCCTGCTGTACAACCTGGATGTGATCCTGTAGCCTTCACAAATTCTTGATCGCTACAGGTAGCATTCGTAAATTGTTGATCACCACTGGTAGGTTTATTTCGGACAAATTCTTAACTGAAAGAGCTCCGGTATCGTTTGGGAAAGGCAAGACAGTCTAACTCCAAATCTCCAGATGAGCGGACGTTTTCGCGCCTTACCCTAACGACCGAGGTACGTAGGTTTGCTGGCCAAGTCACGCTTGGGTTGATTTTTCTGATATTCTTATAGAGGGTTTTACGACCCGGAAGCAGATAATCCGATCAACAGACATCAGGCCATTGAACGACCACCTATTACAGAGCCCGACCATCGTGGAAACCTTATACCTTTTTGGGGCTACATGGCACAGTAACCAGTTGGTCAGATCGAGATTATTTCGGGACCCCCGCATAGGGATACCGGACTGCCCGCAGTCGTACTCAGTGTTTTTGGACACCCAGTACCGGATAGGCAACGATAGACAACATCAGGAAATAAGGCCAGATAAACACTTTTTTTTTTGTAATTTCATGTACCGTTAAGGATTGAAGTTACCATTTATTTTTCACAAATGCATTTTTACCATAATTTCTTATACTGATAATGGTCACGTTATCACCTTATATTTTGTATCTATTTGGCGTCTGACCATTCTTGGTTACCCTAGCGTTATATATTTTATCTTTTTACTATTGTCAGAATAGGGGAAATAACCTCTAATTTGTAAGTATAGGGACATAGAGACCAGCTGGTGTAATTCAGAGCTGTGTATTTGATTTTTGATTTCTTTCACGGTAAGGTTTGGAGAACCACCTTCCCTAAACCTTCCCGTGTCTTTTGTTGTGCTTTTATAATATATATATATATATATATATATATATATATATATATATATATATATATATAATATATATATATATATATATATATATATATATATATATATATATATATATAAATATATATATATATATATATATATATATATATATATATATATATATATATATATATATATATATATATATATATATATATATATATATATATATATATATATATATATATATATATATATATATATATATATATATATATATATATATATATATATATATATATATATATATATATATATATATATATATATATATATATATATATATATATATATATATATATATATATATATATATATATATATATATATATATATATATATATATATATATATATATATATATATATATATATATATATATATATATATATATATATATATATATATATATATAAACCGGCTGGCGCTCAACTTTTGTCGTGGCTACATTCTGTCCTGGACCTTCTTCCCGGTGCTCCCGGCGAATAGCTGCCGTCGCTATGATCTATATATTTTTTATTTTGTTTCAAAAGAGAAAATAATAGGTCACATAAATTTGACGCCCAACAACGTGGGGCTTGATTTCAAGGACAGTTTGATGCTAGCGTTTTAAGCACAATCTCAGAAAGGAAAGCACAGGTACGGAGGAATTGTAAATTTGTTAATGAATAGAAACATTAGAAGTAACTAAAATTGCTAGTTAAGACGGAAACGCATTTCCAAATTTTAATTTTCAAGGAATTTTCTTATCAGTTCGTCAACATTTTTTTTTGAGAAAACAAAATTCGCCTTCGATAGCGTTCTTTCTATTTTATTTTACTTCTTTTTTTTCTTCTTTATATTATTTATTTTAATTTATGAGTTAATATAGAGTTAATCTATTTTCTATTACGGTATTGTATCTGAGATACCCGGAGAGTTAGTTTTGTTTTTCTGAATTTAATACCGGGTGTATTCAAAAAGATTTGGGAATGTAAACATTTTTTGGTAAACGTGATCTTACTCTTACATGTTGGTTTTGATCTGGTTTTTAAATTTTGTTATATCATGATGGCTGACGAAAGATTTAAAGTTAACAATTTATTAAACTATAAACTGGACTATTACTTAGAAAAAATTCGCTCAGTTTTTATAGTATTGCTTTTTCGATTTAGATTTCGAAAAAATGTTTTTAGTTTCTTGGAGCGAGTTTCCGACTTATCCCAGTCTCGTAATTTTTCAGAGATAGAACTTTTTAATTCAGCTGTCGAATTTTTCGTTGGCGACGCCTTTGTGTGATTCCGAAGTTTTAGGGGTATTGTGTCAGATTGGTCAGGTCTTGTTTCAAGGTTGAAGAGAGATTTTTTGTCTCCTCATGCAGACGATGATGTCTGGGAACAAATCCGGCAGAGGAAACAGAGACGCGCAGAAACAGTTATTATTTATGTGGCTCAGATGGAGAATTTGTTCTCCCGGTTGTCCGTGACCCCTGCTGCAGTTACCAGAGTCAAGTACATCCGGAGGAACTTGTTGCCTGAATATGTGGCGCAGTTGGCGTTACACGATACTGTTACTGTCTCCGAACTATCTGCTTTGTGTAGGAAGTTGGAGGATGTTCTACCCTCTACTTCTAGAAAACCCTCTCAGTTGTTTGCTTTCGATGACCCTCATAAGAGTGGCTGGTCACGTCGAGATAAGAGAGACAGTGCTGGTGGTTCTAAGGAAAATCCACTTCACCGTGAGTCAAGTTGTCCTGGTGGTAAGGATGTTCGTAGTTTTGGTAAAGATTCTGGGAGACCTCCTGCGGTTGTGTGCAAGGGAGATAGGAAAAATAGCCCTAAACCTAAGGTTGTGTGTTCCAACTATAAGGGAGTCAATCACACCTTTCGTTCATGTACCGAGAACAGAACAGTTTTCTGCTTCCGTTGTGCTGAACCTAAAGTTAAGCTTGGTTCTTGTCCTAAGTGCTCAAAAAACTTAGGCCATCAGGTGTCGCATGCGGTCGGTATCCTGATAGAAGGCAAACCGCAAGGTCGCACGATAACAGGTCAGGTTGGAACAAATAGTTAGAACACGTATCTAATTTTTATAAGACTTATACCCGTGATTCGGAAGTTTTACCATTGTTTCTAAAAAGGGTTAATGACAATCGTCCATATATTTCCGTCAAACTTTATGATCAGAACATCATAGTTTTATTAGATTCTGGAGCTAACACCTTTATAGTTGGTGCTAGCAGAGTTAAGATCTTAAAGAGACTCAAGATTAAAATTCGTCAAAGCAATAACTCTAGTGTGTTTACTGCCGATGGAACTCGACAAAAGGTTGCTGTTCTTGCAGACCTACCGATTTTTATTAACGATTGTTGTCGAATCATTAAAGTCCATGTAGTACCCTCCGTAACACATGCTTTTATTTTTGGTATCGATTTTGCTAGGAGTTTTAATCTAGTAATGAATTTTAAAAATAATCATTGGTCGATTCACAATGATGACTTCGTTCTAGGTGCAGTACGAAAAGATTCTGATAACCCTCCAATATCCAAACTTTTTTCCATTGACGATCTTTTCGTTATCCAAAGGGCGGAGGCTCTAGAACTGTTAGATTCTTTTAGAGAACTTGACAGGAAGGATAGGTTAGGACGGACCGATAAGATTAAACTCTCTATAGATATGGGCGATAACCAACCTTTCAAAAAGAACCCTTATTTACTATCCCCCTATATGCAAGAAATTCTGAATAAAGAGTTAGATTCTATGATCCAGTTGGGCGTAGTCGGGGAATCTCATAGTCCAGGGTGCTCTCCAACGTTTTTGGTAAGGAAGCCCACGGGTGAATATAGATTTTGTTTTGATGGAAGATTTTTGAACGCTCTGACGAAACACGATAGTTTTCCATTACATAGACAGAATACTGAGTAACTTACGGAATGCCAAATACATTTCCTCCATTGACTTGAGAAAGGCATTTTGGCAAATACAAGGCATTTTGGCAAATACCACTTGAAGACGCTTCTAAAGAAAAAACCGCTTTTTCGGTTATCGGTCGTGGACAATTTCAGTTTACAGTCGTTCCCTTTGGCTTGTGCAATGCGGCACAAACACAACAGAGGTTGGTTGATTCGATATTTGGACCTAATTACGAACCACATATTTTCTCGTTTCTGGATGACATATTGCTATGCTCTCCTACCTGGGAACATCATGTGGAACTTTTAAAGACCGCTAAGAACCTACTTAAGGAAGCTGGTCTTACTGTTCATTTACAAAAATGCCAATTTTTTAGGACATCTTTAAAGTATTTAGGGTATATAGTCGGTAACAATTCTCTAGCTACTGATCCGTCAAACGTTGAGTCTATGTCGAACTATCCGCGGCCGCGCACTTCAACCGAGGTGAAACGTTTCATTGGTATGTGTTCATGGTACCGGAGGTTCATTAAGGACTTTTCTTCTCTTGTTAGTCCCTTGAACGACCTTCTTAAAGGCAAGAAGAAAAAACAAGCCATAGAGTGGAATGAGAGAGCGGAGTCTGCATTTTTAGCCATCAAACAGAAACTTATAAGTGCACCAATTTTAGCTCAGCCTGATTTTAGTCAGAAATTTTTCGTTCAGTCCGATGCGTCTGATGTCGGCATTGGAGGTATGTTGACCCAATTTATAGACGGAGAGGAACGAGTAATCGCTTACGCGAGTCGCTCCTTATCTAGAGCGGAGAAGAATTATTCAGTGACTGAGCTTGAATGTTTAGCCGTTATATTCTGTATTGAAAAGTTTAGGCCTTGGATAGAAGGTTCTCGTTTTACGGTCATCACTGATCATTTTAGTCTCCTGTGGCTTTTTAATTTAAACACTCCGTCAGGTAAACTTAGTCGTTGGTAACTGAGGTTAAGACAGCATACTTTTGACCTACAGCATAGAAAAGGTTTGATGCACTTGGTTCCTGATGCTTTGAGTAGAATACCGCATCCTGAGGCAGAGAGTAGCCTTTCAGCAGATTCCGAGAATACGTGTTTGCAAGTTTCATCCATCTGGATCGAAGTAAATTCTCTTGACCCCTGGTATATTGCGCTCTGTTTAAAGATTGTAAACAACCCGGACAAATTTCCTCAATGGCGAGTTGAGAACCACTACATTCAGAAATTCATTCCTTGTAAGCAGAATCATACTTTTAATATTCGAGAGTGGAAAACCTTGGTTTCTAAACCTCAGAGAGCGAAAATTATCGAGTCGTGTCATATTCCTCCCATTAGTGGCCATTTTGGTTTTCGGAAAACCTTGTTCCGAGTACAGGAGATGTATTATAAGATGAGGTCAGATATTTTGAGATTCGTAAGAAGGTGTTTGGTGTGTGGCGCTCAGAAACACTCAAACTTAAGTAAGATTGGTATTATGGGTAAGGAGAAGGTAGTTGACCGACCGACCCCACTATTTTGTTATATTTTATAGGTCCTTTTACTCGTTCCAGAAAGGATAACAAATGGTTATTGGTAGCCGAGGATTGGTTTTCTAAGTACACATTCATTTTTCCGTTGAAAAATGCCAAATGCCCTGCGGTCATGAACCATATAGAGAATCACATATCCTTTCGGTTGGAGTTCCCCCAATCCTGATTTGTGATAACTCTCCGAATTTCAAGAGCAAGGGTATGAAGGAATTATGTGACAGGTATAAAGTTAAGCAATGGTTCACCCCGTTTTATTCTCCTCAGTGTAACTTCGTGGAACGTAATAATAAAACCATTACGACAGCTATCAGGTGTTACATAGATAGACACGAGGACTGGGATTTGCATATTCCGGAAATCAGACAGGCCATCAATACCGCGATCCATGAAGTAACCGGTTTCCCCCCGTCATAGCTGATGTTTGGAAGGCATGTTTCCTTATCTGGAGA
The DNA here is from genome assembly GCA_031761425.1 of Cosmopolites sordidus. Taxonomy (NCBI): domain Eukaryota; kingdom Metazoa; phylum Arthropoda; class Insecta; order Coleoptera; family Curculionidae; genus Cosmopolites; species Cosmopolites sordidus. Next base: position 33,476 of record JARFXV010001726.1, on the reverse strand, counting down.
ATATTATAACTCCCCTTTCCCGGGCCAATCTGTTGAAGTCGTACCAGGTGACAGGGGCACTTATGCCGAGAACTTAAAAGAGTTTCGTGATTTGTTTGTTCAGGTGCGTCGGAAACTTCATTTCGCATATGAGAGGAATTCAAAATCCTATAACCTCCGGAAACGGGATGTAAGTTTTAAAGTGGGTGATAGAGTTTGGCGTCCTAACAAGAAGTTGTCGAGTGCTCCCGATATGTTCGCATCGAAACTTAGCCCCAAACACATTCTTTCCTTTGTTTTTAAGAAGTTGTCTCCTTTAGTTTACGAACTAAAAAATATGGATGGGTCACGTGCAGGAAAATGGTACGTTAAAGATTTATTACCCTTTGTAGAGTCTTCCGATGTTCCCGGAGTTGACCATAGTTAGACTCAGTGACGTTTTTGATTTATTTTTTTTGTTCTGATCTGGCAGTTTTTAGGTACAGCCTCGCTCAGCCTTTTTAGTTCTTTTTTGGAAACGTCACTTTTCACTTTTCTTTTTCTTTTCCTTTTTATACTTTTCCAGACTTGTTCAGTAAGAACAAGCCTGTGTTACGTTATGGAGTTTGCGCTAGACGCATCTTATTTGAGAGGAGAAATCTTTGTTCCTCCGTTTTGAGTTTGTCTAGAATTACTTGGAGACTAAATCTAGGTTTTGTTTAAATGAAGTAAGGGCCTTACTTCGTTTTGTAGACATATGGCAGTGTTGTCCACCTTTGGTTCCGTTGTGCCCGTGCGGCGATTTACCTCGTAACCTTAGGATCAGATGGCATTTCCATTGCATGTCCCTGGCATTAGCCAAGTTACGTTCGGTAGGAGTTCGCGTTGGCATAAATTGCCACGGAAAAGTTTTTGTTTTGTCGACACTGGACGTTAATGTCTGCCTTTGGTTCCGTTGTGCTAGAGTGGCGATTGAGCTCGCAACCTTAGGAACAGCTAGCGTTTCAGTTCGGTGTCGCAAGTTTTACTTAGCCAGGTTGCAGGTTGGATTTACTTGGGAAGTAAGTCATGAATTGGCTGTGCGAATTTTTCGCGGTCGTTCTGCATTAAGTTTCGCATTGGCGTGAATTGCCACGGAGACGTTTTCTTTGGTTGACACATTGCCGTGCTGTCTCTCTTTGGTTCCGTTGTGCCCGAGTGGCGATTGAACTCGTAACCTTAGGACCTGATAGCATTTCCATACCGTGTCGCTGGCCATAGCCAGATTGTGTAGATTTACTTGAGAAGTAAATCGTGAGACTATATCTGCGATTTTTCGCTGTGATTTGCGTTACGTTTCGTGTTGGTGTGATTCGCCATATTATCGTTTTCTTTGGTTGACACTTGACAAAGCTGTCCGCCTTTGGTTCTGCCGAGCTCAAGTAGCATTTGAGACTCGTATCCTTAGGATTAGATAGCGTTTGCGTTTGGTGTCGCAGACTTTAGTTAACCCAGTTGTATTCGCTTGGGAAGTGAATCTAGAGTTGTTCGTGCGAGCTCCTCGCAGCGAGGCTGTGTTACGTTTTGCGTTGGCGTGATCCGCCACAGCAAAGTTTTTTCGACCTTTGGTAGTGCTTTCCGCCTTTGGTTCCGCTAAGCCCGAGTGGCAATTGGACTCGTAACCTTAGGATTAATAGCGCTTCCATTCGGTGTCGTTGGCCTTTGGCCCGGGTTTGATAGTGAATATGTTGGTACTACCTTTCGTTAGCTAGTTTGGCGCAAGCCGTGGGAAGGATTTAGGCAAATATAAATGTATTTATGCTTGGATTTTAGGCCTTTCTCATAACCAACAACTGCAGCCTTCAGCCAATAGATTTTTCCTTGTCTAGATTTTTAAATTGGTAAGATTGAATGTTTCGAGGGAATTGCGTTATTTTGTCTCAGTGACAAGCTTGTTTGGTTTTCTGGTTTAGAAGTCCGCACCAGTTATGACCTACCGAATTTGACCTACTTATTGTGACTCCCATAGGGACGTGTGATACGCGAAAATTATCAAGACTAAACCTAGTGACAACGCTTCTGTGTTTCGCAAGCGCTCGTTATTGGTTATTCCGCTACTCGTATTCTCTGAGTCCTATTTCTAGACTCGACTATGTTCGGTTTTCTTTATTTTACCTCGCATCTTAGTTCACTATCATGCAGGCTTTTGAGTTATTTTTTTCAGTGTAGATCACTGAGTATTTTTCCATTTTTAAGGACCGTTTTAGTACGGGTGCCCTAGGATTTGGGGATACAGTCCTTGGACAATTCTCAGGGAAGGACACACTACGGGGGGTGATCATCTGGTTGTGATTTCGCCTCGTAATTGAGTGTCACTACTAGGTGGCGTCTCAGCTCCCTCAGAGTGCGTTCCGGAAGGCCTATGGCAGTGTCTGTTTTACGGTTCACCTTGTAGATTATCATTTAATTTCGTTTGAGTTTTTTTGTAAATTTTAGTTTGGTGAAAACTATATTTCACTTCCTGATTGTGGTGGATATAGGGGTTATTGTTACGTGTTTTCCACCTTTTGGAAGTTCACTTGCTCTCAGATCGTTTTAAGGGAGGTCTGGGGACGTGGCTGCGAGTGTTGTGTTGTTCAGCTGAGGTTGGTAAACGAGGTGTCTTTCCTTTCAGTTTTCGGTAAGGGCATGCAATGCCAACTGAGTTACCGTTGCACCCACCTATTCGTTATGATCTAACCAGCTTGATCAGCATGACGTCTGTTAAGTCATAGCCTTGGGTTCCTGGACGACTTTCTGGGTAGATGAGTTATCTTCCGAAATTTATTTGGTGTTGTGTTTTGAATATCATTTGGTATGTACTTTAGAGTGCACATGTTGTATCTATATTCTCTTTTCGTATTTGTTATACAAGAGGATATTTCCTTTATTGTATTTTCTTTTGGGATAGATAGGGTATTTTCTTACCACTGTTCCAGTGTTCCAGTGTTCCATTCCATAGGGATACGCTTCAGGGTAATCTCCGATATGGACCGATCAAAATTAAAGCCTGTAGCCATGTAGCGTTCACAAATTCTTGATCGCTACAGGTAGCATTCGTAAATTGTTGATTACCACTGGTAGGTTTATTTCGGACAAACTCTTAATTGAAAGAGCTCCGGTATCGTTTGGGAAAGGCAAGACAGTCTAACTCCAAATCTTCAGGTGAGCGCACGTTTTCGCGCCTTACCCTTCCGACCGAGGTACGTAGGTTTGCTGGCCAAGTCAAGCTTGGGTTGATTTTTCTGATATTCTTATAGAGGGTTTTACGACCCGGCAGCAGAGAATTCGATCAACAGACATCAGGCCATTGAACGACCACCTATTACAGAGCCCGACCATCGTGGAATCCTTACACCTTTTTGGGGCCACATGGCACAGTAACCGGTTGGTCAGATCGAGATTATTTCGGGACCCCCGCATCGGGATACCGGACTGTCCGCAGTCGTACTCAGTGTTTTTGGACACCCAGTACCGGATAGGCAAGGATAGACAACATCAGGAAATAGGGCCAGATAAACACTTTTTTATTATATTTTCATGTACCGTTAAGGATTACAGTTACCATTTATTTTTCACAAATGAATTTTTACCATAATTTTTTATACTGATAATGGTCACGTTATCACCTTATATTTTGTATCTATTTGCCGTCTGACCATTCTTGGTTACCCTAGCGTTATATATTTATCTTTTTACTATTGTCAGAATAGGGGAAATAACGCCTAATTTGTAAGTATAGGGACATAGAGACTAGCTGGTGTAATTCAGAGCTGTGTATTTGATTTTTGATTTCTTTCACGGTAAGGTTTGGAGAACCACCTTCCCTAAACCTTCCCGTGTCTTTTGTTTGATAGTTTTAGTAATTTCTTTTTTTTGAGTGTGCTTTTATAATATATATGTATAAAATTCTAGTAAACCGTTTTATTTAAGATAGACTCCTTCCCGGTTCCAGGGTCTTTTCCGATATATGAAGTAATCTGGTGGCGCTCCACTTTTGTCGTGGCTTCATTCTGTCCTGGACCTTCTTCCCGGTGCTCCCGGCGAACAGCTGCCGTCGCTGTGATCTATATATTTTTTATTTTGTTTCAAAAGAGAAAATAATAGGTCACAATCCATTATACAGAATCTACTTCTGAATCCTGCCTGTTCTCTTGGTTGTGCGTCATTCAGTTTTTTTAATATTCTTTTAGAAATTATCTTAGTGAAAACTTTGTACATTACTGATAGGAGGCTTATTGGACGGTAGTTCTTTAAATCTTCCTGTGCTCCTTTTTTATGTATAAGGATCACTTCTGCATTTTTGCATAAGTCAGGTACTTTTTGTTCTTTGACTCATTTTGAGTATAATTTTGCCAGTGTTTTATGTAACGTCCGGCCACCAGCTATTAGCATTTCGACAGTTACACTGTCCTTTCCTGGAGCCTTGCCGTTTTTCATCGATTCTATAACATTTGTTACTTCCTCCACTAGGATGTCTGGCATTTGTTCTTCCGTGGCTATTGTTGTCTTTGATTGGTTCTGATCTTCATATAACTGGGAATAAAATTTTCTGACAATCTCTAACATTTGGGTGCGCCCCCTGCACACTGTGCCATCCTCTCGCCTTAAGGCATATATTTGCGTTTTTTGTTTCTCAGCTTCTGTTTAGCTTTGTTAATTCCTTTGTTTTCTTCCCGGGTTTTTTGCACTAGCTGCATGTTGAAACGGCGCGTGTTCTCTCTGATACGTTTCCTTATAGTTTTGCAGAGCTCAATGTACTCGACCCTATTGCCAGCCATTTCTTCATTAAATCAATGGTCTCACTAGAGATTTTTGTTTGTTTGAGAAATGTTTCTTCTGGTGCAATTGAAGCAGCCGTTTGAAGCACATTGTTGGCGATTTCTTCATATTGAACTGATATTTCCACCTCCTCCGGATCTTGTAACGCTGCAAACCGGTTTGACAAAGCAATTTCAAAATTGCTTCCTCTCTCCAGCAGTTTCCCAGAATCCACTTTGCCCTTCTTTGATCTTATCACTCTTTCGCGCTCTCTTCGACAGTCAATCCGAACCCTTGCTCGTACCATTCGGTGGTCACTTTCAACATTAAAATTATTAAGGACAGTATAATCGGTAAATATTGTTTTATCGTTGGTCATAATGTAGTCAATTTCACTTGTGAGACCAGTTGGACTTTTCCATGTCCGTTTTCTACTGATTTTTTTCTTATAAAACGAGTTCATAATATACAGTTCTTGTCCTTCCGCAAAATCAACCAATCTGTCACCTTTGTTGTTCCACTCACCATTTCCATATGGACCAGTTGCATTTTCACCTGTTCTTATTTTTCTTATATTTCACTTATTTGCCTCTCCGAACTGCTTTCCTTGCGTTCGTCTAGAGCTCGGCTGATGACGGCTGAAAGGCTAGAAACCGGTTCCGAGAGACACGTGACGTCGCATGGTTGACAGTTCGGTGAAGGCGATTGGTGGCACCACGTGGAGAAAGGGTGAAAGATTTCTGTAATATTTTCCCTCCACGGTTCCGTTACGCTACCTTGTGGGTATATATATATATATATATATATATATATATATATATATATATATATATATATATATATATATATATATATATATATATATATATATATATATATTGGCGTGGTAAAGGAGCTTCAGTAAGTTAATGAAGCCTTGAGCTATACCGTCTGGAGCGTATGCTCCTGGAAGGGTAACCCATGGCGAACAGGTCAAAGCAGAGACCTCAGTCTAACATGATCCAAAATCTGCCAATCCGCATTGGACCAACGTGGATGATTACGGTCCGACCCCCCAACATGTCCTGTCCTTAACCGTTTAAATGTCGGAAGTGACCATAGAATGGTACGAGCAAAGGTTAGGATAAATTGTTGAAGAAAACGTACAAGAATGGTAAGATCGAAGAAAGGCAAAGTAGATTTCGAAAAGCTGTTTCAGAGGGGCAGGGATTTTGAGATTGTTTTGCCGAACTGCTTTGACGTGTTGCAAAACTCAGAGGAGATAGAAATTACAGAGCAGTAAGAAAAAATAATGGACAATGTGCTTGAAACGGCTGCTGCAATAGCACCAGCAGAAAAAAACTTTCAAACAGTCAAAAATCTTCAATGAGGCAATTAATTTAATGAAAAAATGGTGCACAATGAATAAACAAAGCAAAACAAGTTGAGAAATAAAAGTACACAAATGTATCCATTAATGCGGGAGGAAAATGTACGTACGAGGAACGTACGAAAATGTTAGAGCTTATCCGAAGATTTTAATCCAAGTTGCATGAAGAACATCACCGACGGAAGAGAAAATGCCAGATATCCTGTTGGATGAAGTGTCAAATGCTATAGAAGCGATAAAGAATGGAAAGGCTCCAGGAAAGGACAGTGTAACAGTTGAGATGTTGATAGCTGGCGGTCGAACTTTACACAAAGTACTGGCAAAATTGTACTCAAAAGGCCTCAGGGAACAAAAAATACCCAACCTATGGAAAAGTGCTGAAGTGATTATTCTTCAAAAAAACGGAAGACAGGTGGATTTGAAAAACTATCGCCCAATAAGCCTCCTGTCAGTATTGTACCAGGTTTTCACCAAGATAATATCTAAAAGAATACTGAGAACACTGAATGAGGCACAACCAAGAGAACCTGCAGGATTCCGAAGTGTCAGGTTGTCCAACAGGCCATAGAAAGGCACAATAAATACACCATGCCACTGTGCTTGGCTTTTATTGACTATGAGAAGGCATTTGGCTCAATATCAAAGCAAGTCATAATGGATGCATTGCTTAACCAAGGGCCTATGTAACAGAGCCTATGTAAACCTACTGAGATCCATGTATGATGAAGCTACAGCGACAGTTCACATGAATGATCTTGAAGTTAAAATCAATATAGAACGGGGTGTATGGCAGGGTGACTAAACATTGCCTGTTCTTTTCTCAGCCTGCCTTGAAGAGGTGTTCCGTAATCTGGATTTTGAACAGGATGGAATAAAAATAAATGCTGCATACTTAAGCCACCTTAGATTTGCAGATGATATCGTTTTCTTGTCACAAAACCCAGATAAATTACAAAAACACATACAAGGACTGCAGAAGGAGGGAGAACCGGGTTGGCAGGCCATATAGCGAGGCGATGTGAAGACAGATGGACCAAAGCAATCCTGGGATGGATACCGCTTGATCAAAAGCGTCCGCGAAGTAGGCCTAAAACACGATGGATCGATGACATCATCAAGTATATTGGACCCGAATGGTCCAAACAAGAGGAAAGCTCAGGATCGTGCGAGTTGGAAGCATGCTGGGGATGTTTTTATCCTGCAGCGGATCGACAATGGCTGAATGATAATGATGATGATTTATGTATATGTCGATTTATGTACCAGAAAAATACGTTTTGCGGGGAAGTTTACATCCTTTCATTTGAAGAAAATGGCTGCTAAAGTTATAGATTGTTGGTGGAAGCTTATTCATAACATACTCTAGCTCAAAAATTTGTAAACTATGATTTAAACGCTTTAAAAGTGGTTATTTCCATATAAAAGACAAGAGGCGTCCAGGAGAGCCTGAGAAAAAGTTTGAAAATATAGTTTTGCAAGCATTATTGGATGAAGACTCAATCCATACGTTAACTCAATTGGCAGAAGCGTTGAATGTTGCCCAATTCGCCATTTTCGATTACCTAAACGCATTGGGAACTATCCAGAAGGAAGGAACATGGGCTCCATATGAATTGAAGGAAAGAGACATTGAAAGGTGAAAAATTACTTTTGAAATTTTGCTTGCCAGACAGAAAGAAAAGGTTTATGCATCGAGTTGTGATCTAATCTATTTTGATAACCCAAAGCGCAAAAAATTGTAAATATCATGGAAAGAAGGTTTTTCTGTGTATTTGGTAGAATAGTTGGGGAAATTTATATTATGAACTGGTGAAACCCGGTAAAACGACTACTTGCGATCTATACCGACAACAATTGATAAGATTGAATCGAACATTGAAGAGAAAAATGACCAGAATATGCCCAAAGACACGATAAAGTCATTTTTCGACATGATTAATGCCCCATGTTATAAAATGTATAAAGAACTATTTGGAAAACGTTAAATGGGACGTCCTACCCCATCCGCCGTATTCAACGGACATAGCTCCTTCGGACTACCACTTATTTTAATCGATGCAGCACGGACTTTCAAAACAACATTTACATTCTTTCCAAGAAGTGAAAATTTGGCTAGATGAATGGTTGGCCTCAAAAACCAATATATATATATATATATATATATATATATATATATATATATATATATATATATATATATATATATATATATGTATATATATACATATTGCTAAACTTGATCTGTGAAGGTAGTTTCCCAGTGATGATACCATTTCTTTAAAGATCGAAATAGTAGTTAACATCTTATTCTGCAAAATAGTCGACTACGAATGTGATGGCCTCTCTTCATCAGAGCACCAGAGCTCATGATAGCTGAGCGTAAGTGTGAGCCTAGGAAAAAGAAAAAGTGTCGCAGGGAAATGCCAATTCGTGAATTTTTACCATGGCGGTTCTCTTGGTGAACCAAAATTTTCTTTTTCTTCAAATGGGGCCATTTCTTGGCAATTTCTGCCGTCGGTTTGTTAAGTAATGATGCGTAGTATGTCCCTGTTATTGTTCTTTCCTTTTCAAGATAGTTGATAACACAAGACTATCTCAAAAAGCAGTCGTCGGCACTTTCCTGGCCGATCTTCGCGACTTTTCGCCTTCTTCGGAGTCGATATCCCCTTCGCAGTCCACTGTTTTGACTGTGCCTTGGTGTCAAGAGTGTAGTGGTGTATCCAAGTTTTATCTAGTTATTCATCGGCGCCAAAACTCAGACTTATTTCTCTTAAATTGCATCAACAGGGCTTCGGAAATGTTCATTCGAATGCGTTTTTGGTCCTGAGTGAGCAATAGCGGCATCCAACGAGCGGTTAGGTTTTTTATACCCAAATCTTCAGTCAATATATGACAAACATGTCCTTTCGACATGCCCACAGTCTCTACTGTCTTTCTACCCTTAATTCGACGGTCGTCTAGCACCATTTGGTGACCTTTTTCAATGTTATCGGTGGTGGTTGCAGTTTTTGACCGTATCGAACGTTCATCGCCAACCAAGGTGATACCACTACCATATTTAAATTCAGCAGAATTTAATGACGGCTCGATATTCGATTTTTTCCATCTTTACAGATACACTAACATCGACTGACATAATTTATATATGGCTGACATTTTTTAGGTTATCTTTCAACGCATGCGCAATTATATTTCGAGGATATTTTTGACCAGTAACGCCATCTTCATGTTGAGGCGGCAAACTTTTCGGACTACCCCCTTATGTTACATTTTACTTCTATTTTACTTCTATCCGAAAAATGAAAAAATGTAATATAATATTTTCTAATTAATTATGTTAATTTTCCATTGAAAATGAGTAATATGTCTGTCTTAATCTTCAAGAATGCTTCTTATACAAATTGTTACACTTTGTGCACTTGTTTTGCCATTTTAAGATGAATTACATTTTTAAACTGGTTTTTACTTTACATAACTTACCAAGCATAAGCATAGTTACCAAGATACAGCATAGTTTTCGAAAAAATTATTGTACAAAATCAGGGATTATCTGAGTTAAGATGTAAGAATTGCTATTATATTATTTTGATGCTACATTTACCACTAAATACTAACTTTTTTGAACTTCTCGACGCATGTTTCGCTAACCATATTAGCATCGTCAGGAGATGATTTAATCTATTTCTAAAACTAAACTATTATGTTCTATTTATATGAAAACCCTACCTAATGAAGCGTGTAAAAATCATGAACCGCGAAGTTTACTAAGCCTTACATTAATAATTGAAAAAGTTGACTGAACGGAATAGGTCCTTTATCTCAGACTTTTCATTTTGATCTGCTTTATCCTTTGGATTACCCAGAACTTCTCTTAATTTGTTATATGGTTTGTTCACAACCTTAATGTCCACTTTTTTCAAAATTTTGTCTAGCCCTCTTGTTAATTGGGCAGCAAATGGTATTACCATGTATTTATTTGTGTTCTGATCCTTTTGAAAAGTCAAAGATTCTTTCAATAATTTTCTGAACTTATGTTTTCTAATTAATTTATCTTCAATGTTCTTATTATAACCGTTCACTTCAGATAATTCCCTAATTAATTTTAATTCTTTGTTATAATTATCTTTATTTAAAGGAAAACTAATTAATCTATTTACCATAAAATTTAAACTACCAATCTTATTTTGGAAGCTGTGATTTGAATCGTTATTAAAAAGGAGATCTTACAATCTAGCGCTCAGTCGTCAGGATATTGACTTACGATGGACCTTTTCCTATGCTTCCAAAATTTCTAAACAGTCTTTGTTTATCTTTAGCTTAACGAATTCCTAAACAAATTACCACCGTTGAAAGTGTGGGATCATCCAGTCTTGGAAGCGCAGTGACAACTTTCGTTTTAATAGCACTAATTAGCTTCTCTAATAATGTTGTTCACCTTTAGGAATTTCTGAATCTCGTAACGAATATCTCATAACCGTGATGTTATTAAGTGAAATAATTATGTCTTTTTGGGCTTTCCATGCATAAGTAGAGAATTGTATAAGTGAGAATTGTGTTAATTGCGTAGATATATGGCTAGGGTGGTGACAAATAGTTGTCTAGAGCTTTAAATTCACTGGTGTGTTTACACACAAAACTTTTAGGAGAATTACTGTATTGCTTAGGATCTTTCAGCTAGATCTGGAAGGTTCTCTATGCAGGGTATCCTATAAGTTCTCTATACAGGGTATCTACCATAGAACTAGTAGAGATACTCGTACTAGTAGAGATCACAATAAGAGGATTTAGTCAATAAATGTGTTGGCAAATATTAGTCATTGAAAAGATACAGGGTGTTGAAAGCTAAACTAAATTTTTTAAAAATTGAGATAATTTAAAAACGGTTGAAGATATCAAGTTCAAAATCGGGGTAGTTGGGTTTTCAAAGGCGACAAATTCGAATTTGGCACTAGCTTGCGCCTAGTTCCTAGAGGGCGCTTGCTACTTGATGACAACTGTCATTGTTTTCTATAGCTCCTATTAAACGTAGGTGGAAACAAGTTTTTCCAATCTTGAGTCGGTATTAAATAATTTATAAAAAATGCCCAGAATTAATCAGTTTCCTAGCCGTGAATTAAGGGATATGCTCTGCGTTTATGTACAAGTAAATTACAATAGTCGCGCTGCAGTTAGAAGGTATGAAGAGGTCTACCCAACCAGAATTATCCCAGATCGACAAATTTTCCAAAGAATTTTTAATTGGTTAAGCGAAACAGGTTCGTTTTATTACAACAATCCTGGTGGACGATCGAAACCTATAACGGTAGAACAAGAACTGACATTTCCTGAACTAGGCACTAGGCCGAAAATCCTGAACTAAGCACTAGGCGTTTGGCATCTACAGGAATTAGCAAATCTACCGTTTCAAGAGTTATCCATAAAGAAAAATTGTTTCTTTACCATTTTTCGCCTGTTCAAAATTTATTGCCACAAGATTTGCCGGCTAGATCAGAATTCTGTTAAAATCTCCTACATAAAAAAACAAGGACCCTGAAAAAGATATGGTTTGTTATTGGGGCAATTTTTACCAGACGCGGAATTTTTTAACTGGCCAAATAATAGATAATTTTTTAATCGGTCCATTTGATTTTTCGCAAAAACTGAATAGAGATCAATATGCAGTTTTTAGAAAATTATTAATGAGACCTTTTGGACGGTATACTTCTAATCTTAAGACAAGACATGTGGTTCATGTAAGATGGGACGACACCGCATTTTACTGTTGCAGTGCGAAATCATTTGAATAAACGTTTTCCTCATCGATGGTTTGCGCGCGATGGTGAGTTTCCTTGGCCACCTCATAACCCAGACATTAATCCATTAGACTTTTATTTGTGTGGTCATATAAAGTCTTTGCCATGACGAAATCAATACACGAGACGAACTTTTATAAAAAATTCAATAAGCGGCAAATATTATTAAAAATGAAAATGAAAAATGAACTATCTTCTCAAATGTACCTGCGAAAGTGTATTGAGGTAAACGGTGGACACTTTCAACACCTATTGAAGTAAATTTCAAAAAATTGTTATTTTAAATAAAGTCCGTTGTATTTTTGAGACCCTAATGTTTTTTTCCCTCGTATTCAAGGCACAGTTTGCGAATTGGAGATTTTTCAGCCATCGACAAGATGTGCAATCCAATGGTACATTTTTTACGTGGGAATTATGACTCTTCTCTATTTTGAAGTCAAAATATTCCCAGCTTTATAGGGTAAAACAATATGAGCGAGTTAATTCCTTACAAAGTAGGTAGCAAGCGCCCTCTAGGAACTAGGCTCAAACAGTACCAAATTCGGATTTGTCACCTTTGAAAACCCAACTACTCCGATTTTGAACTACCCACAAGTTTTCGAAAATTTAGTTTCACTTTCAATACCATGTATCTTTTTAATAACTAACATTTACGAACACTTTTATTGACTAAATTCTCTTATTGTCATCACTACTATCACCAGTTGCTTTATGGCGGATAAGTAATGGGACACCCTGTATATATAAATATTTAGAATTTATAGTTGAATAGTTTGATTAAAATCTTGTCTTTGACAAGATCCGAAGACATTACCTTCAATAAGTTCTCTCCTGTATAAATATAAATCTATCCAATAATATCCAGTGTTACTGCTGCATAGGGCCACGTCGAGTGTAACTACTCGCTTTAAACTAAGGTTTGCACTGAAAATTACTATACATTTTGACATAATGTAAATAGATAGGTCATCTGCCAACAAGATCTTTAATATATTTTGAAGGTCGTGGAAAAATATTTGCTTTAATATTTAGGGTAAAAAAATCTAAATCTGCAGGGTTTAATTTGACAGGTTGGAATTTCGTGTGCCGAGTCGCTGAAAATGTTGCTGAGAGCTTACGGTGATTAGACTTTATAAAAAACACGTGCATATGAGTAGTACAGTCGCGGTAGTACAAAAGCGGTCGAGATGTGGTAGAATATATGCCTTGCTCTGGTCGGCCATCAACGTCTTCAACTGAAGTTAAGATCGCTAAAGTGACGGAAATGGCGACTGAAAATCGTCATCTAAGTTTGAGAGAGATGGTCGCTGATCTTTCTGAATCTCACGAATCAATTCGTACCATTTTAAGCCATTGTTTGGGCATGAAACGCGTTGCCGCTCGATTAGTGCCGAAAGACCTAAATTTTCTTCAGAAACTCAATCGCGTAAAGGTCGCTGAAGACATGCTAGAATGAGTCAATTCCGACCCCCCCATTAATAAAACGCATTGCAATTGGTGATGAGACATGGGTATACGATTTTGACATGTAAACAAGCTTCGGAATGGCGCATTCCAACTGAACGGAAACCGAAAAAACCACGTCAAAGTTGATAAAAAATTAAGGTGATGCTGAATGTTTTCTTTGATTATTGCGATGTTGTGCACTCGCAATTCTTGCCAGAAGGTCAGACGGTAAATAAAGAATATTATCTGAGACAGCAAATTCGCCGAAAAAGGCCAGATTTGTGGAAAGAAAACTTTTTTTTGCATCACGATAACGCACCATCTCACAAGGCTGTCATTGAGAAAGAATTTCTGGCCAAAAACTCAACAAACACCATCGAACAATCGCCTTATTCACCTGATATGGCTCTGGCCAACTTCTTTATCTTTCCAAAACTCAAATTACCACTTCTAGGCACCCGTTTTTAGTCGATAGAAGACATAAAAGAGAATTCGCGGCGAGAATAGAAGTCGATTCCGGAAAATACGTTTAAAAAATATTTTGACAATTGGATTATTCGTTGGCGTATTAGTGTATTATTTCGGAAGGGGCCTACTTGGAAGGCGATACAATACATTTGGATAGCATGTTTCCAACTCTCACTGTCCTGAGCTATCCACTGTCATTCGTGTCCAATATATTTATATATTTAACAATGCCATTAGTATCCACTCCAGGATTGCCTTGGTCCATTTATCATCCCATCGCCTCCCTATATGGCCTGCCTACCTCTATTTCAATTCCTTTACTTCTCCAATGTTATTACATACTTTCTTTTGTTTTCTGATCTATGAGCAGGGCTTTCCGTCCAGTCTTGTAATGCGAAGCATGCATATTTCTATTTCCATATTTCTGTGAGTGTCCAGGTTTCACTTCCGTATGTCATAACGGGTAAGATGCAATGACCAAAGACTATTCTTTTCAGGCAAAGTGGGAGTTTGAACTTAAACAATATGTTGCCTGGCGATATCACCATCCATTAAAATACTGTGGTTAAGATATATGCAGTGGTCAACAACCTCTAAATCCCTTCCTAAAATAGAAATACTTCTGTCCTCAGCAAATTTATTGGACAAAATCTGAGGTTTATTTCAAGTCAAATGGTTCTCCAGCCCTTTGCAGTTCTAGTCCGTCGTTTTTTTATTATTTGTTATCATTTGAGATTTTTGAAGAATTTTAATTGTTATTTGAAGCATTTTTCTTCTGGTGCTATTAACACGATTGTGTTAATAGCACCAGAAGAAAATTCGATTGTTGTTGTTGTTCGATTGTTGTTGATTCGATACGATTGTTTCAAGCCCATTGTTGATTATTCAAAAAGAAACTAGAGTTATTAGAATAAATAGGAAATATTACATGTTTACATGACATAATACTACCCATAAACTAATCCACTGGACATTTCAAAACCATTAACAAATATACAGATATAAAAAAAATAGAAAAGAGAGATTGATTAGAAGGATTGGGAGCAACCAGACCATTGAAAATTGATGTGGTTGCGCACAAGATTGTATATGAATGACATACAAGAATATGACATACAAGAAAAATGCAAATGTGGGGATGGGTAGCGTGATAATGAGAGTGGGAACGTGCCAAGAAGCCAAACAGAGATGATCTTTAGATTGGGAGCATGCAACATGAGAAGTGCAAATGAGAAAGAGGTGGAACTTGGTAGAGAGTTCGAAAGTAACAAAAGAAGAAAAAAAGATGAAAATTAATATAATGTGGAAATTACAATAAAGGAAATAAACGAGGCTACAAAGAAACTGAAAAGAGGAAAAACACCAGGATAGGATAAAATTACAGCAGAAATGTTAAAAAAATTGATGAAAGGGGAATACAAATCTTACTAGAAATATATAAGCAATTAAGACGAATATTTAATGGAAAACAACTACCGGATAAGCAGATATGGAACATGGAGTAACGCTGTGAGAAAAATCCTATAAAGAAAGGAAAAAATATGGCAGGAGGCGGTAAATATAGCGACGAATAGAAAAAACTGGAGCAAATATATTAAATGCTAACATATATTTAACAACAACCGTTTTATAAAATGTGAAAACTTTGCAGGTTTTTTTATAACTATATTGTATTCTTCTTATCAGTATCATGGTCCAGTTAAATAACAATTGCGAATAATTCCTCTAGTTTCTTCGTAAATAAAATCGCACACCGCCGCATTGTTGTCATAATTCATCTCTGGTACTTTATATTCAGGATTCACTGATACTTTCATTTTATAGTTTCCTGGCTCTAAGTCAGATATATCAACCCATTGACAATCTACTGTGTGCTTATAAATATCTGAACAATTCACCGAGACACCTTGATCACCATAATTCGCGCAGGCATATTTAGGTTCTACTCCTGGAACACACTGGTTATCTTCGAGACAAAAGGAGGCTTTGTGACCTTCAGCTACCCTTTTATTATTGTGGTCAAATATATCGAAAGTTGCAAAGATCTCCATACTATGATAATGCCTAAAACACAGTAAAATTTTACTACTTACCTTAAATAAACAGAATATTTAAAGCATTAAATATTATTGAAAAATGCAAGTTTAGTTTATAGATTAGTAATTAATTGTAATTCTTACATATGACACATGTGCCATTCCCACAAATGTTTTGGTATTGATGGCCTAAAATCTGCCGTTCCACCATTGAATATTCTAGCTGTAAATCTCAACAACCGTCGTGTTTCCAAATGCCATGCTTCATTTTCTTTTTGGATTTCATAAGCAGTAGATGCTACACAATTTTCTTCCATAGCACATTGTAAGAAGAACATTGGCTTATCTTCTAAATAAGATGATGATATCAATTCGTTGTGATCTGTAAATAAATGTAGCATATTAAGGGCACTGCATACAATGGAGTGGTCTTTATAAGTTAATGATACAGTGGAAAACAGTTAATGATTAGCTGATAGCTGACTTATTTAAATCTACATATTTGTCAGAATCAACAAAATATAGAGTTTTCCAATAAAAGTGTGAGATCTTTGAAAAGTAATAACGGCAACATTGAAATTTAAATATTACTTATAGACTGTTGTGTTCAGTACATTGTGTTAATTCACCATGGAAGGATATACGATATACTAACAGCGCGTACAAATTTGAAGTTGTAACGCTTGCAATACTTCGAGGAAAAATAATCTTTTCAAATGAAGCGCACTTCTAGCTTAATAGGTTTGTGAAAAACTTAATTGTAGGATTTGGGGCGGTAACAATCCTCAAGTAATCCAGAAGTTACCTTTTCAGCCTTAGAAAGTCAATGTTAGTTAGTCAGTTATTCTTTATTTATATAAGGACAGATATCTTTGATATTTTTTGATTTTAGATCGTGGCGAAAAAACAAAAAAAAATTAAAATAAAACAATTGGTAATCGCAAACACTTTATTTTCAACACCACATCCATCGTCTGTACACATGGCATTCCCCGATGGCAACTACAGAAATCAAATTGATTTTGTGTTGATAAGGTCTCGATGACGATCGTCAAGACAGAATACTAAAACCTTTCCTGGAGCTGAATGTGGAAGTAACCACAGACTGCTCTGTTCTGGATTTCATTTAAAATTGACCCAAAAAGTCCATTCACAAGAAGCTGCTAGTCCAGTATCCTTATGAATTTCAAGAAAAGATTCGTGAAAAACTTGAAGTTATTCCACTGTCTAATGGCATAACATCTTCGAAGTCTTGGTATAGGGCACGAACGATTATTACTGAGTCCAAAGATGATACAAACACTAGGATTTGAGAAACACCAATCTTCGATGACTTATGCTACCCTTGACTTAATCTAAAAAATACGCACACTCAGAAGAATGGGTATAGAGTAAGTGGAACATCGCCATAAATACTCCTCGTTAAATCGAGTAAACCAGAGAGCCTGCAGGAAGGCGCATAATGATCGCATAAAAAAAACTAGTCGAAAACGACTACTAACGACTACGAAAAATTACATACTAATTCAAACAACAAAGATCTCTATAAAGCTTTGAAGAAAATAACAAGAACATTTATGCCACGTAGATGGGTAATATAGAATGCATCATGTGAAAAAATAACAGATATCAATGGCCTTTTGACCGAATGGTAAGACTATTGCAGCAAACTCTTCCAAGATGCGTATACTCCCAGCATATCTAATTTGGCAACTCGTGAACTTAACTTATTAAAAACGGAAATCACCACTGAAGTAATTAAAGCAATAGGAGAAGTAGGGATAGACATGTTTCACAAGATCTGCCAAAAAGTATGGGACACCGGATTGTAGCCGGCAGATTGGTCGATCTCAGCATTTAAATCTCTACACAAAAAGGGGCCTTGAGCGAAATGCGAAAATTACCGCCTTATCGCTCTCATTCCATATGCAGGGAAGTCAGCCAGGTAAGGTAAGTTCCGCAGGAAATGGGAGTATCAGATCACATGATTGATTTAATTTGTCATCTATATGAGAAAAACAGGGCAGTGGTGAAAATCAAAAAGGAAGGAATATGAAGAGAGGTTTAATAGAGGAACTAGATAGGGACGCATCCTGCTGCCAATTCTACTAAACATTTATAGTGATTATATCATGCGTAGAATTCTCGAGAATTGAACGGGTGGTGCCATTACTAGGCCCATACATATAATATACCCATCAGTTAAATAGGACAATTTAAGGTAGTGAACCAATTCGTCAATCTTGGGGTTTTAATATCGAACGAAGGCGGTAATACTCATGAGATCAGAAGAAGCTACGAAACGGCAAGAAATACAATGCGGAATTTGCAGAAAATATGGAGCGATAGGGATGTAACAAAGAACACAAAGAAGCAGATAGTAAAAGCCTTAGCTTTTCTAGTATTACTGTATCCCGTTGAAATACGGGCTATTAAAAAACTAGACCTCAAGCGCATTGATTCTTTTAAATTTGGTGCTGGGACGAATACTTTAGAAATAAAAATTTAATTCAAAAAAGAAATACGCAGAAGAAGAGAAGATTAATTCCAATTACTTCAAATCCATTGCTTCTCTTTCGTCAATATTATGGTTTTACACAAATATTTCTATTGTTGAAAAAATAGAAGCAATTTTCTTTGTGAGTTTTTAGACACACTTAACACTAAACACGCTGTTCCACTTCCCGGGCTGTATCCTCCTTCATTGAAATTCTCTGACCAAGATGTATGTCTTGGATCTACATATGTATACATATGTCTAAAAGTTTGGAATAAGACATCTACGCCTAATGATACTCTAAAAATTGTGATGGATATTTATTTTAGACAGTTTGTAAGTTAAGCATTGCAGCAAGTTAAAGCATTGTTTTGCTGATAGCACAGATCTTTCGATTTTTGTCCATTCCGTTGATACTGGTTACACATTATTTCAGTTCTTTTTAATTTTTAAATCAATCCTTTTAAAAATACCTACAAACATGATTTATCATTTTAACAGATCAAGAGACATTGTTTAGTTACAGCAGGGCTTTAATCAAAGTGATATCGCGGAAATTGGTGGTGTTTCCAAAGAGTTGTTTCGAAAATAAATAAAAAATTCCATAAGGCAAATGACGTAAATGAGAAGTGCTAGAAAATGATGTATAACAGTTGCAGAAGACCAGCAAATATCAATAAAGGCTCGCAGAAATCGTCTGGAATCTACAAGTGGTATATTAAGGGAGCTTGTTAGGCTTGAAGGGGTAAATGTTTCATGACAAACGAACACAGACTGAAAGCGGTAAATTTGAATCACAGGGGACCTTTACGTGTACAATGGGCTCGAAAAATGGTGGATCATAATTCTAACTGGAATAACGTGATATTCTACGATGAGACGAGAATGGGCTTGGTGTCTGATTCTCGAAGAATGTTAGTTTGGAGAGCTCCAGGTCAACAAGCCCGATTAGAAACAGCTCAACTACGTATCCCATTTGAATGTGGGAGTATGATGTTTTGGGGTGGTATTATGAGGGGTACGAGGGGTACACGGAATGGATACTACTGGTCCTGGATAGAAAAGTCACTGGTGCTGTCTACATCGAAGAAGTTTTAAATTCTGTTGTGCGTCTGTTCCGAGGTGCAGTGGCCGGCGGATCTGTTTTTATGAATGACAACGCACATCCTCATCGAAGAGCAGCAAAACAAAATTTTCTTGATAAGGAGGGAATAACGAAGTTAGGGTGCCCAGCAAATTCCCCTGATATGAATGTCATTGAAGATGCTTGGGGCATTCTGAAAACGTACATCAAGAAACGAAACAATCCTCTTCTTACCCTGCGAGAATTAAAAGATGCTGCTCGTGAAGAATCGGAGAGAATTCCACAAGTCCAAATTGATAACTTAATCGACAGCATGCCATATCGCCTACAGGCCCATGGAGCAACTACTGCTAATAAGTTTTCTTGAAAGTTGTTCTTTTTATTTTTTGTGAAAGAGTTGTGAAAGGTTTTTAATAATATGAAGAAAATTGTTTGTACTGTGTCAACAATGTAGATATTTGTATAAAACCATGATATTGAAGAAAGAGTCATATTGATTTGAAGTAATTAGAATTCATCAGATGGTTTAATTCAAAGTCTATTATAATTTTGACTATATCGTGAATGGATATATTTAAAATATTTTGACTTACTAATATGTTAAATATTCCGGATTCAAAATATTGAACAATTTTTAAACATTTTTGATAAAATAAAACCTAATGTTAGAAAATACATTCTACACGAACTTAATTATTAAATCTATATATATATATATATATATATATATATATATATATATATATATATATATATATATATATATATATATATATATATATAGAAATCCCCTCAATCATGTAGTAATAATGCATGTATAATAATGCCGCATACCTATTATAAGATCAGCCATTAAGTTAGTACAAGATACAGCTGCAACTTCGGATCCGCTGCAAGTGCCTGTTAACCCTGCATCATACAAACATTCTGAAAATGAACTCTCATTGCCTCTGCAGGTTACTCCAAATATGCTAAATTCTCCAAGTTTGCCTCCAAAATATGTTGTTTGGATCGCATCATTTGCATATCCTAAAAATATATCAAATTAATACAATTAAAATAAGTCTAAGGTTGTTGCAAATCTGACACAAATACGAACAACTACAAAAAGAACATAGTGGGATTATAAAATTAAAGCTGATCGATAAATAATGGGAAGTAAATTGCGGGTTTAAAAAGCGATAAATATTATTATTGTATGTAGTATAATAATAAGTAATTATAAGTAATAGTATTTAATATTTCGAGTGTTTCAATTTTGTGATTCGAGATGCAAATTAAAAATTTCATAGTTGTAATGACCAGTGGGTTATAATGAACATTAAAATTATACCAGGTTTTTTCGAGTAGATAAAAATAGATCAAAATTAGAATGAATAGATTTTTAGAAAGTTCTATTAGAATTTATTATTGGAATATTTTTTCGAAAGCATTGTTAAGGGTTTCCTGAATGTTATTCTCCATATCCAAATTGCTGACTTTGAAGAAATTGACTTCTATAAGAAAACTTTTTTTTGTTAACTTTAATATATTTTCCCACTTTTCAGGCAATAATGTTTTTGGCTGATTCAATTTAATTGGGGTGTAAATTTCCAAAATTGAAAAAATTTGTGTTCTTTCGAAATGAATAAATATTATTGACAGCTTATGAATATTAATTATGGAAGTCGAAATAACTTATTTTATCTGAAAATATATTTTTGTTTGTAAATTTTTCTTTGTCTAATTCCGACCCTATAAGACTTGAGTTTAAACATTTTCATAGTCAATTAAATCCACTACACTAATATTCATCCTAGCTATATTTAATGGTTCCTTAACGTATTTAGAGAATTCCTGAGACTAATAAAGAGTTACCCATTTTGTGTTTCGGAAAGTAAAATTTTAAAAAACCTTCCATTTCTACGCAAACATACCACTCAGAATTGATGTTAACAGTTATTCCTTCTTTGTTTTCGAAGAAGTACGGGCCAATGACACCACTAGACCATAACGCGCACCAGTCAGCTTTTGCGGATGCAATAGACTCTCCACAATCTCACATACGGTAATTTTGTTTATTTACATATCCGCCGAGCGAGAAATGAGCCTCATCGCTGAATAAGGTTTGTTTAAAAAATCAGGTGAATGTTCAAGCCAAGCACCCAATCGGGGTATGCTTGGAGCATTCCATGGTCGGCGGGCTTCAATTCTTGCGTGAGTTGAACTATGTAAGGATGAAGATGTAAGTCCAATGCAAAATAGGCCATAATGTGCCGAAAGATAAGCCAACAGACTGTGAACGCCGAGGAATTGGTAAATTTCAGGTCAGGTCAGCAAATTTAAGGTCAACGATAAAGTTCAGGTCAACAAATTTAAACTTTTTTGGGATAACATTGATGCAAATAGGTGTATATGAAGTATTTTGTAGTCCTGACTCCGAAAATGTAAAGCTAGTTACTGTAACACGTACATTTTTTGTTCGTAGTAATTACGTTGTTACAGGGGGTCGATGGTGGGGAAGAAAAGGATACGACATATTTTTACAATCTAATATTTATTTAATATAAACATGTAAAACGTCAATTTTTCTATTGGTAATGGTAATGTAAAACGTGTTAAATCTACACAAAGACATTACTGAGGATTATGTGAATAAAAAATATATTACATGAGATGTCATACAGCGACAAAAACTTTAACTTTTTCCTCCTGTGTTCTGCAGCATCATCTCTTTTTAAAAACCAGCAGTAGTCGCCCAACATACATGGGTTCCGGCGTCCAGGGTATCTTGCTTCCATTGGCCTGATGTCCTGGTGAAACTTCTCTCCTTGTTCGTTACTTACTGCACTCAAATTTTCCGAATGCAATGCATTTTTAAGGATATGCGACACCCTAGTATTTCACAGTCTTTCAAGAGTTCATCTATGAGGTTTTTATAGTTTTTATCTTTCTTGTTGCCCAGATATCCTTTCACCACACTTCGAAGCTACCAATTCCTTTTCATTTAATTTTTCTTGAAAACGGAAATCACCAAGAAGTTTCCTTATTAAGGTCCAGTAAATACGTCTTCTTTTAGTTTTGCATCACTTAATGGAGGACATTTTTCTTTTAGGTACTTTGAACCATTACCTTCTTTGTCCATGGCTTTGACAAAGTTTTTTATTAGTCCAAGCTTAATATGGAGAGGCAGGCGGAAGATGTACCTTTTTTGGGTTACTGAATTTGGATAAGAATTGTCTCTTTGCTTTTTTGAAATTCCTTCTGTTTTAGTGATATAAAAGTAGCAATCACTTAGATGGTCAGTAGGTTCTCTCCACACCATAGGAACAGTAAACGGCATATAGTTTTTCTTGCACTGCACTAAATTTACCTGACAACTCACACAGCAAACCTGAACCCAACTTTTATTTTGATCTCCAATTTGGCATTTCAAATATAAAAGATAACCTTTTCTGACTTCCTTGGATATAGATCTAGCTTGTGACTTTAAAATAAATCGGCTGCACATATAACAAAACTTATCCGCTGCATTTTTGCAAAATCGACGACTAGAACTTGCCAGTTTATATAAAGTCGGCTTAAACACTTGACTGTACTATAAGGGAGACAGAAACAAACTAAACTATAAAAAATAATAAAACTGCCCTTAAAGGTTCGTAGAATACTGTGGAAATACCCCCTTTACGGTCTTGTGTTAATTTCTACATTGTACAGTCCAAAGTTAGGTACAAATATGTTCAATGAGCTTATGATATAAAGGAGAAACAGATACTTAAAAATGGAACGTGCTAGGGCGTTTCTGTGAAAACTGGTTTTAATAACCACCTGAATGAAACGCAAAAAGAAGATGTCATCAATCTTAGTAATGATAGTGAAACTGTAAGATTGATTTAAGTAATTTTGCAAGATTTGGTGATGGTAGGAAGAACACTGAAAACGACCAATGACCAGGTCTATCCATAGGAGTTTCAACTAAAGAAAACTATCTGGCTGAAATTCTTCTAAATTACCATTAGGTGGAGATAAAGTTTATCGAGAAGCTTACTGTAGCTCAATATAATTCACCGAATATAATAACAAGGTTAGAATACAAACTTGTTATTGTACGATTCCCCATATTCACTCTATTTGGTTTCGAATAATTTATAGGTATTTCTAAAACTGAACTGATGATAAAAGAAAAGAGCTTCGATAGCATTTAATACATCTAAGAGATTGCGATCGCAACTTTGGAGGAGATTTCCAAAAATCTGTTTCAACAATGCTTAATAAAAATTTACGATCACTTCTGGAGTTCTTTCTTTTATTAACTTACAAGAAGTTGATTTTTAATTAAAAATAATGATAAATAAATATCAATTAAAAGTAGTGATAACTATAAATAAATAACGTCTTGGTCTTTATTTTGTATCAGTTACCTTTGGATATATTACATATCCATGAATACAGACACCTTTTTTTAGATGTGCGTTATGATTTTCTTCATATACGATTCATCCAAACAATCTACATATTATTGTACACTAAAATGTAATCATAACTGAATAATAGAATTTGAGCAAATATGAGTTCTTTAGAATTATCGTTTTTTCTAACAACTTTTACAAAATACTTATTATTTTGTAGTTTGAGCACTTGAGTTGCAAGATTATGAGATTCTTAACGAAAATGGGATTACCATATGGGACCACCATATTATGTAATGTTAACTTTAATATACTCTTGTGTGAAACAAGTACAACTGATGGACCGTGAAACTCACGCAAAACCTGATATCTGATATGAACTTTATTCTGCCTCTTGCATCACATTTTGTACATCAAAGATGTACATAGGATTTAATATAATGATAAACCAATATAAAACATACAATGTAAAATTATTGATACCTAGTGATAGACTTTTGCAGACAACGAGTGCTTCTTTCAGGGACCATCCCTCGCCACAAATAACATCCCATCTTCCCTTATGGTTTTCTATTTCAACTCTTCCCTCATTTGGCGTTCTTCCTCCTTTCAGTCGTAATCTTTTTGACATTAGTGGTACCCTGAAATTTTTAAACAATTACATACCATACTTAAGATAGAAGATTTTATCTTTTATTTTAACTGACGTGTTTGTGGAGCGAATACTTTTTGAATTTTACAGTTCCAAAGTGAACAAAAGCGTTCGTTTATAAAATGTTTTCAAAAACATGATTGTACATATCTTTAAATTTTCTTTTTTAACTTTAGAGAATCAAATTAGCTCCAGTGCTATTCTGGATATTAAAAATAAATGGTTGTCGATTTTTAGTGCCTGATCACGCCGTGCCTGATCACGCTCAGTCTATGAAACTGAGGTGTGATTAGGCCGTTGAAGTCTATAAAAATGATCGCCAGCCCTGAGTGGGTAAATTGCATTGTTATAATACGGAATATGGTGGGATAGTAGGGGAACTAGGAATTACGAACTACTAAAACCTGGTGAAATGATTAGTGGCGATCGATACCGACAACAATTAATAAAACTGAACCGAGCATTGAAATACAAACAACTATATGGTTCAAAGACAATTTGACATAACCTTGCTCGGCCCCATATGCAAAATGTGCAAAAAACTATTTGTTAAATGGGACGTCCTATCCCATCCGTCGTATTCACTGGACTTAGCCCCTTCGGACTACCACTTAGTAGATCATTCCATTTCCTATAAATTTTCATTAATAACTTTTTCGAAACTCCGTAAGGATAGTGAGTTATTTAAATTGAAACGCATCACCAAATCAAAATTCATTAACGGTCGAAAAATATTCAATTTACATTTCCGTAAGGATCGTGAGTTATTTAAATTGAAACACATTATCAAATCAAAATTCATTAACTGTTGAAAAATATCCAGTTTACATTTCAATTTAAATAACTCACGCTCTTACGAAGTTTCGAAAAATTTATTAATGAAAATTTATAGGAAATAAAATGATCTACAAAAAAGGCCGAGTAACATTTTTCGATAAAATTGATAGTTTCGTAGTGATATATGCATTCAACTTTAGCTTCGATTAACTTTGGAAAAAGTAAATTCAATTTCAAAGAGAACATTCAATTTCCTACAAAGATATGTAATAGGCTTTCCACACTAATGTTCCGCTGAAGAGCTATAAAATTCCAAAGTTAAAAAGAAAATCCTGTTATTTAAATGCGAAATTGAATATTTTGATTACTTATTTGGGTAAATAACATACGTTAAGTAGGTAGAAAATTATATCTCACTCTTGCGCAGTGAAGTGTGGGTGCTACCTCTTTCTTACATAGAGTACAAGTTCCTTGGACTTGAAGTAAAAATAAAATTTTAATAAACAATGTTTTAATTAATCACAAATCTTGCTCGAATTGCTGACCTTCAGGAAGGTAAGCGTCCGTTAGAAAAGCGTTCTTGATAGATCATTTGCGCTTCTCATGCAACACCATTTGCGCTTCCAAATATCATCAAAATGTCCGCCTATTCATCATTAGAGAATGCAGCCATCATCAAATCAACAAAATGTCACAAAAACACTAACAAAACTAAACAAAAACTAACACAACTCAACAAAAACAAATACCACAAGTAACAGAATTAAAAGATTAGCGTTGCTGCGTTGGAACAACAAATGCGTTTAATCAGCAAAGACAGTCAAATCTCGACTAAAAAACTGAAACCAAGGCACGCGTTTTTTGAGTTGTTTTTCTGTTTACTTAATGAAAGAGAGAGACAGATGATGCAATTCTTCTGTGTATCAGGGAAATAACAGTTTTTACCGGCTTTGCGCGTTTTGTTTACACAAAAACAAGTTTCTTTCCTGCAAATCGAATATCAGCCTAATACGTCCCAATACACAAAGTTGGCAAATTAGTGAAGTTAGTAAAACGTTTTTATGACATGAATGAATACCGTTAGAAAGAGGATAAACCAAAGATGTTTTTAAAGAATTCTAGGAACATGATACCTTTTGTTTTTTTTTATATGCAGTTTAATGTTGAGCTTTAAATTTATTTTTACATCTTACAAAAACTTTGTGAGTCCATACAAAAAAAACTAGACGTCGCTTGCATCTAATTTTAATTTTCATAGAATCCTACAACATAACACATTAAAATAAAAAAATAATTTAGAGGATATACCAATAACTTTTTTTAAATTCAAGTTTTAATGCTGCCTTTTGGAATTTTTTAAAAAAAGATGCTTTGTTTAGGAGATCGAGGCAAAAGACCCCTCCTATCACCCATTTTAATTTTGCAAACGATGCAACAAACACCCTGTATAACAGTACAACCAGGTATTCAGAATATCGTTTACAGCTCTCGAAGTGCGAACATGCGAACTTCAACTAAAACCACTCGAAAATGAATATATTCAATTTTTTTTTTGACAAGTATATTGATTCTTTAATATTACAGTCTTTTTTATATTTTCTAAATAAATTATAATTATAATATAAATTATAATAATTAGAATTATTGCAGGCTTTTTCAATTAAAAACCAGATGTGTCTGGTGAATGATTTTTTTGAATTTTACTAATTATTTAACCCTAGAGACTGAAAAAGAACTTACAACTTAATAATTATCAGAAATTAATAATAGAATAATTTTAATACAATTTTTGAACAAAAAAAATATTGCAATGATGATCTGAACCCTAAACTGTCAAGTCGGCACGCCATAAAAAAGTGTAAATAATTGCCTTGGATACACGTGAGATGGCGCCACTGCTTGACACATTTCCCATAATTCCCTGTAGGATTGGAATACCTTCTTACATATTGTCTTAGAAGTATTTGATTACACTTGACGACTGTTAACGTGAATGTGTGAATTTCAAATTTCTTTCAATTTTTATATGGAATTGATATGTATTTAACTGAAAGAGCAATAATTAAAACGCAGTGACAGAAAATGCACTTATGCTTAAGTTTGTCGACTATTTAATGAAGTACATCCGAATAAAAACATCACTAAGTCAACAGTTTCAAAAATGGTGAAAAGATTCAATGATACAGGCAGGCAAAACAAAAACTAATGACTGATGTTTTAAGGACTAATGGAAAAACTAATGTTTTAATTGATGTAGTAGACAATGCTAAGGTTTTCGTGCATATTTTTTCATAATAAGTTCACAAAATTCGACTCTTCGAACAAAATCATCTTCACTTAATTCTTGTCGTAATTGAATTTTGTAAGGATAAAAATCTTCTTTAATAATTTTTTGGAGTAAGCGTGTACACATGTTATGATTTAAAGCTAATTGTTGCACGGAAATCTTATCATTGTCTACTACAATTAAAACATTCAAGAAATTTTTGGCATTAGTTTTTATTTTTTGTCTTCCCAATTTGGACGACTTTTAATGCTGCCTATCTCATTTAATCTCATTTAATCCTTTCACCGGTTTTGAAACTGTTGACTTGTTGTTTTGAAACACTTGACTGTTGACTGAAGTGTGTATTCTGTCACCGTACCCGACAATTGTTAGTATTTCAATTGTTTCTCTTTCAGTTAAATATATATTAATTCCATATAAAAATTGAAAGAAATTTGAAATTCACAAATTGAGTGGGGACCCTGAAGATGGTTTTTTCGCAATATTTTCGAAATGGTTTAAGCTAAAGTCATTAAACTTAGTATACTTCAATAATTTGGAATTAAAAAACGTTTTTGTGCTAGCCAGGGGATCCTCCTTGGTAACTATTGCCATAACTCTTTCATTTGTACTATTTTTTAATTTTTTAAATCAAATTATTGAATTCCAAAGATTTTTAGGTAAAAGAGGTCTTCTTATTTCATCTCGTTAGGACAGACCGTTTTTCAGAAAACTGACTTTTCCTAAATCGATGCACGATTACATGGATAAATTGAGGGGGGACCCTGAAGATGGTTTTTTCGCGATATTTTCGAAATGGTTTATGCTAAAGTCATTAAACTTAGTATACTTCAATAAGTTGGAATTAAAAAACGTTTTTGTGTTAGCCAGGGGATCCTCCTTGGTAACTATTGCCATAACTTTTTCATTTGTACTATTTTTTAAATTTTTTAAATCAAATTATTGAATCGCAAAGATTTTTAGGTAAAAGAGGTCTTCTTATTTCATCTCGTTAGGATAGACCGTTTTTCAGAAAACTGACTTTTCCTAAATCGATGCACGATTACATGGATATCCAAATGTATCTTATTAACTAAGCAGGCACCCTTGTATGAAAATATTTGTTTAGTAGTTAACAATAACAAGACTACTATTAAGAATTTAGCACTTATTCACAACAGATGTTGAAAATGACCTCCATTCATCTCAATGCACCCTCTAATTATTTTCGTCATAGCAGATCTTATCTTGCCAAAAATACCAGGCTTATCTTTGATATAATCGCGAGCAGTTAATTCACGTTGCCGCAATTCCTCTACAGTGCCAATTGGGATAACATAGACCAATGTCTTCAAGTATCCCCACAGAAAGTAATCGAGGGTATTTAATTCTACGGAACGCGGTGGTCAATGCACTGGTCAACCACGTTCTATCCATCATTCTGGATATAACTGATCTAAATGCGCTCTTACATTTACAGAGAAACGAGGCGGAGCCTCATCGTGCATAAAAAACATGCTATATCTGAACTGATATCTTCCATTAGGTCCAGTAAAATGGTTTTCCAAGAAGTTCCAAATACTATTCATTTGCGCGATTGGGAAGCACAAATGATCGAATAATAAAATTCCCTAGTATCCTTGCCCAGACACTGATAGAGTATTTTGAGAATTAAAAATTCCATTGCGTGTGAACACAGTTTCGTCTGTAAAGAGAATGTTCTGTACAAAATTTTCATTTAAACGCAATTGCTCCCTTAACCATTTGCAAAACTGGATTCTTTGTGGCAGGTCATCAGGCTTTAAGGCTTGAACTTTCTGCAAATGATATGTATAGAGCGCTTGCTCTATAACAATTTCCCACACGGCACTTATAGGAATGACTTCTTGAACAGCAATTCGTCTGACACTTATTCCTAGGTTTTCTGCTACATTGTCTAAAACTCGTTCTTAATTTTCTACAGTTCTGGAGCTCCGGCTTTTTCCACAGTCATATTTGGAAGGCACGAAAGATCCCTTTTTGCATATTTTTTATGCAGGTTTGTAAAGGTACAAGCAAGCACTATTTCGGGAAAAGCCTCTGTATACAATCTTTAAAAATCTTGTTTTGATTGCGTAAATGGTTCAGTTTTACGAAACGTCAATGATAAAGATTAACAGTGACAGCCGCCTACTTAATTATTAAGATGCATTTCGATATCCATATAATCGTGCATCGATTTAGAAAAAGTCAGTTTTCTGGAAAACGGGCTATCCCAACGAGATGAAATAAGAAGACCTTTTTTTACCTAAAAATCTTTGCGATTCAATAATTTGATTTAAAAAAATTAAAAAATATTACAAAGACAGTGATACAAAGTATTTACCAAGGAGACGCCCCTAACTAAAATATTCAATTATGAACACAAAAACGTTTTTTCATTCCAACTTATTGAAGTATACCGAGTTTCATGACTTTAGCATAAACTGTTTCGAAAATATTGCGCAAAAATCATCCTCGGAGTTCCCCTTTAAGGAGCTTTAGCCCGTTTAAGAAGCAATTTTTGGGATTTTTTTATGTTTTAATCCCTAGAGTCACCTCCCAAATATATATATATATATATATATATATATATATATATATATATATATATATATATATATATATATATATATATATATATATATAATTCAAATTGGCAGCGAAAATCTTTGTGGTGGCGATTATCTTAATTAGCCAATTCAGACTACGCCACCTATATTTTGGCTGATCTATGACGTGATTCTTAATTTAAAAAAAAAATTAGAATTTTTATTACACTTAATATTTACCAAATATGTTATACACGTTTTTGCTTAAAATGTTCATTTTTATCATAGCTTTTCGACTGCTGATTTAATAAGGTTGCTATTTTTTTTCTTGGAAATCCTTAGGTTTTTGTTGTAAGGAACTTTTTTTAATGATGTTATGATTGGGGTGCAGTGAGATCCGTGGAGGAAACTATTTGATACAAAAAAATTTGCAGGACATCCAAAATATAGTTTGAGTGAAATTTAAATTAAAATTTTTCGATTTAGGAATGCGCAGAAGGTGGAAAAGTCAGATACTGTTTAAATGAAATATTTGATTTTTTTTTTGAAAATTGACATATTTTTCAATGTAGCCTCCTTAGTCCAATGTTTTTAATTTTTTATACCTTTCAAAAAATATGTCTTGTCGGACTTCTGTTACGGTGATGATCATTTGATGTGAATTTCTTTCAAGCTAGCCATTTTTTGTTTGGAAAAATAAAGAAATCGAAGGAGGCAAGCCAGGAAAATAGGGTGGATGCGACATCAATTGGCCAATAATACAATATAATACTCTCTTGTGATCGTCTTGTACTGTCATTGTGTTATTTGAAAGCTGTAGCATTTGAAGGTGTATAAAAATAACGTTTTAATTCAGTTGCTAAGATGAATCAGTTATTTATTTAAAAAGAGAAAGTTGAATTAATTTTACTTAATTTTTCTTCGTGTTGGTGGTTTAAGTCTACGCGCTTAGTTATTTAATTAGTTAATAAGTTAATAATGTTAATAATGAGTTATAATGTTAGTAATAAGTTAATAATGAATTATAATTATAAGTATAATAAATTAAGTATAATAAATAATAAAAAATATATAATTAATAATAAAATAATATATAATTAATAATAATAATTAATACATTAACAATAATTAATACAATTAATATTGATTAATAATTAAGCACTAAGTCTATGTGCTACTAACATGAAGAAAAAATAATTCAACTGTCTCTTTTTTGTTAAATAACAGATTCATCTTAGTAACTGAATTAAAACGATATTTTTATATCCATTCATATAACACAATGACCATGGCTCCTTTCAAACAACACAATTTTTGTTTCATTTCCAAGGCCTGCTATTGCTATGTTACCTTCTTTTAATTCCTGCCGACTGAAGATTATTTTAGTTGTTTTTGCTAATTGTTCTAAAATGGCTACTCCTTTTACTACTACTTTTTTTTTTACTTTTACTTTTACTACTACTTTTAAGATTTGTCAAGGTATTTTAAAAAAATACGGTGTTGCAATTTAAAAAATATTGTTTTAGTAGCTGCTGACGAAATTTAGCACCACCGGAAAGTATTGTTTGTAAATTTCTCTTAGTCAAGTTCATTTGAAAGTACTGGTCTATTACTTTAAATAAAAAAGTTAGCCTATGGTATGTCAGGTTTTAAGTTACAGTTACACTGTATATAATATATACACAATCGAATAAATTTTTTCAAGTTGCCAGATGTTCTTCAGTTCATAAGAAAGATTCTCATACTTAGACCATTTCCACCTCCGTTTTATGTATATTGTGAGACAGTGGTATGGCAATATCAATAATTGTTCCCCGCTTTTCTTTTTTTATTTATTAAGACTATGTTTGGTCTATTGTAGCCGACAGCTTTGTCAGTTATTATCGGTCTATTCCGTAGAACAGCACATCGTCAGATTCCAGAACTGCTTCAGGACTGTATTTATAATATGGTGGAGTTGATGCTGGTAAAATACCATGATTAAGTGCCAGTTTTTGGTGGATTATCTTAGCAAGCTGATTATGCCTTCCTAAATATGCGTTTTCTGCTAAAGTAGGACATATGAGGTCCTCTTTTCTGTTATGGGAAAAACTTTTCTAAGAAAGTGGAAAACATTGAGAGATAATTTTAATAGAGAGGTAAAAAAAAAATAAGGAAATAAAGAGTGGCTCTGCAACATTCAATAAGAGACAGTATGTGCTTTTTCACCAATTATCCTTTTTGCTTCCATTAGCAGAATACAGAGCTGAGACGTCAAACAGCTTAGCGAAGGGTCTTCTCAAAACAATGAACGTGAAGATCAGGAATCAGTCCGATCCCATCAAAAATAAAACGAAGATCTCTTCAGGCTTCAGAGAATAAACTTATTGAAACTTTGACTGAGCGTGTTAACAAAGCAGTAAAAGAAGACAATGATAACGACGATGACAAATATTTTCTTCTGTCGCTCCATAAAGATTTAAAAAATATCACTGAGGAATTGAAATTAGATGCAAAAGCTGATTGGCGTGTTGAAAAAAAAAATAAGGAGACATCTCTGTGAACTCCTACTGTTCCTAGTATGAGAGAACACATTTTTAGAAATCCACATAACCCATAAGCCCGCATTTTAGTTGCAATACACATACCAAGGGGTACAATCAGGCTCCAAATTATTCTTCGAAATTCATTAGGATATTAAAATTCTCTCTAGTATAGATGTGGTTGCATTGACGACGAGTGAGGTTAATAGAACCGTAAGTCAATCACAAAATGGTGGTAGCGATGCAGTTGCACCAACTACAAGATTGAATTCAACTTGACCGCAATTTTGTGGTTGGTCCGACCAGTTTGACCAGCTACCAGAGCTATGATGGACGAGTATTGTCCCTTATGGATGATATTTTCCTCTATCTTTGTATATAATAATATTTGTATAATATAATAATAAAAATATCGTGTTTAGTTTTTTTAATTAAAATTAAAATTGTGTAAGGTATATTTAAAAAATGTAATATCTTAAAAAATGTGCTCCAAGGCAAAAATGAATGCATATTTGAATTCATGGCCTCAAATTCGTATAAAATCAGATCCAAATACCTAGGCATCAAAACAACTGTTGGCCTGTATAATATTTTTATATAATATAGTAGTTTTGATTGATTGCGCGGTTGGCTCTTGGTGAAACATAGTAACAATGATAATAATTAAAACACTTGGTATTTGTTTCACAATATATTCAAGATATTCTCTAACATGTTTCGGCCTAGCGACCATTCTTAAAGAGAGTTATGTATAAACTGTTTATACATAACTCTCTTTGAGAATGGTCGCGAGGCCGAAATATCTTAGAGAATATCTTGAATATATTGTGAAACAAATACCAAGTGTTTTAATTATTATCATTAAAATAGTA
>JARFXV010001725.1:0-64409 GCA_031761425.1 Cosmopolites sordidus | reverse complement strand
TGACAGAAAAACCTTTTGCTATTTTAAATTAGTAATACTATTACGAATTTGTAACGGAGATGTCTTGTTCTGACTAATGTTGGTTAGCATACAAGTTTTAGGTTTGTGAACCCAAATAAACATCTTCCCGAGACATCAAAGAATAGCTATGACAATAATACTTTTGGTAGTACTATTATTGTGTGACATTACTCGCATACGAGGGTTGCTATTTATGTATCCGGAATTGACAACAATGGTGTTGCGAGGCGCCATGTCTGACATATACATCGTAAAGTTTGACACTGTCGACTGTACGTGTTCAGAATGTTTTGTCATATGGAGTCTATTTGTGTTGTTTAGTGACTTGAATATTTCTTCTCAGTCAAAAAATGGAATTAACACGTAAGAATTTTCGTGCGATGATTTACTACGACTTTCGACATGGATTATCTCAACAACAGTGCATCGATCAAGTCACTTTGACTTTTGGAGATGAATAACCATCTAAAACCACTGTATATCACTGATTTAGTGAATTCAATCCTGGCCGTCGTTCGTTCACGGACGAATTTAAAGATGGCCCTCAAAAATTGGTTGTTGTGCCAGAAAACATCGTCACTGTGTGCGAAACGATAAAGCAAGATCGCCATGTGACATACCGTGAGATTGAGGCTTCCCTGGGCATTATTGTGACGAGCATTAGTGCAACATATACAATATTTTACATGAACATTTAGCCGTGAGAAAATTTGTGCGCGTTGAATTCCGTATAATTTGATAATCGCTCAAAAAGAGGCTTGTATCGATTGATACAAAGAAATGCTCAAAAAATACAATCGTTGGTGCGTCAAAAGGTGTGTATAACATCTGCACAAGTGACGAATCTTGGATCTATGAGTATATCTCGATAGTAAACAGCAGTCGACTGTATGGGTCTTTCAAAATGAGCCAAACCCAGCAAAAGTTGTTCGCGCAGGAAGAACTTCGTAGCAAATGGTCGCCTGTTTTTTTTTAATTAATGGGCACGTGGCTGCAGTGCCACTAGATAATCGCAGAAGGCTTTGAAGAAATAAGAAAAAACAACCAGCGACGCAAGATTATTCTCACACATCGAACGCAACAACTCAATATTTGACTTGTAAAAACATCGAATTGATGGGTCATCGGCCGTACAATCCTGATTTGGCACCTAATGATTTCTTTTCGTTCCCAACGGTGAAGAATAAACTACGTAGTCAACGATTTTCGACGCCAAAAGAAGCGGTTGATGCGTTCAAAATGCATCTCAATCAGAATAGAGTAAGTACTATGAAAATTCGTTCGCATGCAAAAGGGTATCGATCATCGCGGAGAATATTTTAAAAAACAATAAAACCATTTTCAATGATAAATATTTGGCATTATTTATTATTCCAGATGGATAAATAGCAACCCTCATATGTAACTTTGAATGTGTGTAACTTGTATACAAATATTGCCAAGGGTATTCCAATATCCCAGAATTCTATTCACGTATTGCTTGAATGGGTCTGCAAATATCCTGCTGCAAATATCTCAAATACTTCTATTTTAAGTACTCGCCCGGTCCTGAGTTTTTCTCTGCCATTCGGGTCCAATATACTTGATGATGTCATCCGTCCATCGTGTTTTCGATCTTCTTCGTGGACGTTTATGATCAAGCGGTATCCATTCCAGGATTGCTTTGGTCATCTGTCGTCGCATCGCTTCGCTTCCAATTATGTCACACACCTTTGTTTGTTCTCTAATCCATATGCAGGTATTTCTGTCCCACTTTGTAATGCCAAGCATACACCTTTCCATTCCCCTCTGTGCTACCCGAAGCTCTTGAACTGATTGTGATGTGAGTGTCCATGTTTCACTCCCGTATGTTAAAACAGGCAGCAACGCACTGATTAAAAACCTTTCTCTTCAGGCAAAGTGGGAGTTTGTTCTTAAACTCTATATTTAGCTTGCCAAATGCCTGACAGTCACACTTAACACCCCGTTCCACTTCCCAGACAGTATCACCCTCCATTGAAATCCTTTGTCCAAGATATATATAGTGATCCACAACCTCTAAATCGCTTCCTAAAAGAGAAATTCTTCTGTTGGCAGCAAATTTGTTGAACATAACCTGACTCTTTTTTAGGTTTATTTTCAAACCAAATTATTCTCCCGCCCTTTGCAGTTCTTGTATATGTTTTTGTAGTTCATCTGGGTCTTGTGAGAGGAGAACGATAACATCTGCGAATCTAAGACGGCTTAGGTATGCACCATTGATTTTTATTCTCTCCTGTTCCCAATCCAGATTACGGAATACTTCTTCAAGGCAGGCTAAGAAAAGAACAGGCGATATTGAGTCACCCTGCCGTACACCCCGTTCTAAATTGATTTTAACTTCAAGCTCATTCATGTGCACTGTAGCTGTAGTTTCCTCATAAATAAATTGCCGTAGGTTCACATAAGCTTTGTCTATCCTCTGGTTAAGCAATTCATCCATTATGGCTTGTGTTGATATTGAATCAAATGCTTTTTCATAGTCAATAAAAGCCAAGCACAGTGGCATGGTGCATTCATTATGCTTTTCTATAACCTGTTGAACAACCTGGATATGATCCATTGTATTGAATCCACTTCTGAATCCTGCTTGCTCTCTTGGTGGTGCGTTATTCAATGTTCTTAATATTCTTTTAGATATTATCTTGGTGAAAACTTTGTATATTTCTGATAGGAGGCTTGTTGGGCGGTAGTTTTTTTAAATTTTTCTGTGGTCCTTTTTTATGAAGAAGAATCACTTCCGCATTTTTCCATATACTGGGTATTTTTTGATGCAAAAGGGGCATCTTGAATACAATTTTGCCAGTATCTTGTGTAAAGTTCGACCACCTGCTTTTCACATTTCAACCGTTACATTGTCCTTTCCTGGAACCTTTTCACTCTTCATCTCTTCATCTCTTCTATAGCATTTGTCACTTCATCCAACAGGATATCTGGCATTTGCTCTTCCGTAAATTAAATCTTTGGATAATCTCTAACATTTCGGTTCGCTCTCTACACACTGTACCATCCTCACGCATTAAGGCAAACATTTGTGTCCTTTTATGTATCAGCTTGTGTTTAGCTTTATTTATTCCTTTGTTTTTTTCTAGTATTTTTTGCACTAGCTGCATGTTAAACCGACGCATTTCTTCTCGAATACGTTTTCTTATGGTTTTGCAAAGCTCAACGTACTCAACCCTGCCTAAAGGACTGCCTGTATTTTTCATTGTCCGCCATTAAATCAATGGTCTCATTGGAGATTTTGGAGTGTTTCAAACTTTTTTCTGCTGGTGCTATTGCAGCAGCCGCTTCAAGTACATTGTTAATGATTTTTTCATACTGATCTGTTATTTCCAACTCTTCTGGGTCTTCCGACACAACAAAGCAGTTCGACAACGCAATCTCAAAATCGCTGCCCTTCTGCAGCAGCTTCCCAGAATTCACTTTACCCTTTTTCGATCTTACCATTCTTGTATGCTCTCTTTGAGAGTTTATCGTATCCTTTGCTCGTACCATTCTATGGTCACTTCCAACGTTAAAACGGTTAAGGACAGTACAGTTGCAAATATTGATTTATCGTTTGACATGATGTAGTCAATTTCACTTGTGAAACCAGATAGACTTTTCCATGTCCATTTTCTGCTGATATTTTTTTTATAGAACGAGTTCATAATGTATAGTTCTTATCCTTCGGCAAAATCAACCAGTGTGTCACCTCTATTGTCCCGCTCATCACTTCTATATGGTCATTTGCAGTTTCACCAGTTCTTGCTTAGTCGATCAGATGTACTTTAAAATTTTACGGTACCATCCTTCAACTTTTTATTAATGAGGAATCCAATTCCACTACGTCGTCCATTATTCATTCCCGGAGGGTAGAATACATGTCCAGTTGTTTCCACTTTCATTAGCTCTTCGGGTTTCACATAGCCCCATGATATCCCAATGTGTGTTATCAATCTCGATCAACAGTTCTTACAGTCGTTCATCCGTTCTCATTGTCCGAAAATTTAGAGTTGCAATGTTCAAAATCCACTGGCAGCCTGATCTAACCCGGTGATTCTTAGCACCTTCTGCCTTGAGGCATGTCTTCCCGCTGCCGTAGGTAATTAGTAATTAGGGCCGTGTTTGAAATTGTAAAGGCATGTTGAGGGGCGGACCTTAATCTGCCACGCAGGTCCAATGCGGGTTGGCAGATTTTGGATCAAGTTAGTCTGAGATCTGTCCTTTAACCTGTCCACCATGGGTTACGGTTCCAGGAGCATACGTTCCAGACGGCATAGGTCAAAGCTTTATTAACTTACGGAAGCCACTTTACCACGCCAAGGTCTGATCCTCAAAGAGGAATATGAATATATATATATATATATATATATATATATATATATATATATATATATATATATATATATATATATATATATATATATATATATATATATATATATATATGCGTGTGTGTGTAAGGAGAAGAAAACACTTCTTCAACAAAAACATAATGAAAACGCATGTTCAGTCAACTCAAATTCATTGACTCAGTAAGCAGCATTTCAAAAGCAAATGAATATTTGACATTTCATACTAAATAATGTATGTATATATAAACATATATTATTATGCTGTCATGTAAACAGACATACCATTTTATATTTTCAAACTACCCACAATTAATGTATAATTTACATTTCAAGCATCGTCCAGTGTATAATACTGAAAAACCGTCTTGTTATCGCGAATGATCGACGGCCTCTCTTGTTGGTTTATATAATAGGCCCATGTCATAAAGCATTTCTTGTTCGTAGCAGCGTTTCACGAGTTATCAACCTCGATTTTACCCTTACGCCGTTCTTTTTTCTCTGCTTCTCTGTATTCCTGTCTTTTTCTCTTCTCATCTTTCCAGTATACGAGGCAGGCTGAAAAAGTTTCCAACGTAATACTCATTTTTTAATAAGGATTTTTAACACCTATTCTATAAAAGAGTCATTTTTCGTATTGATATTTGAGAAAGTGATTTTTTCTGTTCAGTTTTACATTGAAAATTGTTATAGCAAAAATTGTTTTCTCTGTATTTAGTGATATACAAAATAAATTAATATAT
The DNA here is from genome assembly GCA_031761425.1 of Cosmopolites sordidus. NCBI lineage: Eukaryota > Metazoa > Arthropoda > Insecta > Coleoptera > Curculionidae > Cosmopolites > Cosmopolites sordidus. The sequence continues at coordinate 59,290 of JARFXV010001725.1, read as the reverse complement.
ATTCTGATATATTTGGCACGTTTATCTAAATAAGCAAAGATTAATATCTAAAATTTTCACTATATATAAAATTGTATGTATAACAGTTTCGACACAAAGTGCCTTTTTCAAATACAAACTATTATAAACTGATAGTAAGAAAAGTAATTACAATCTAAACTTTTTATAATAATGGCATAAAAGATGATAGTGGGGAAATCCATTTTTTCAACATCTAGGAGAGCAATATAAGTTTAATAACGGTTAAGACTGAAGAAACAAGACTGGCTTGTCATTTAGCAAAAATATCCAAATTTTTCGTTTTATTATTTTCTAGGCTCTCTAAATGATTTAATTTTATAGATTTATTTTCATTATGTAACATTTTAAAATTGTAAGTGTGCTTTCCTTACATTAACATTAAATGGTTAGCATAATGAGAATTATTTTGTGTTGTTATTTTTTGTTCATTGAGCCTAGTAGAGAAAGACCTTCTTGTTTGTCCAACGTAGACTTTTGGACACGACCCGCACTAAATTAAATTAATTCCCTATTTATAGAGTTTATTTGTTTGACTTTTATTGTTTTTAAGGAGAGATTGTGTGTTTTGAAAGCAATATTTATGTCGTTTATTTAGATGAATGTTTAGAAACTAATTTGGTAACTGTTCCTGTATATGTAATTATTTTGTACTCTGCGTTCTTGATATTATTGACAGGATATATTAAATTAATGGTTTTATTGTAACTTTTTTTTATTAATTATTGTATTTATAATGTTTGGATCGTATCCGTTATTTACTACGATCTGTTTGATGACATCCAATTCTTTTTTATACTTCTCACAATGGGATATTTAGTAATGTATGTATAAATGTGAATAAGATTTATTGTATATAACTAAATCTGTATGTGATGGTTTATGAAAAATCACAAAATCATGTCTATTGTATTTTCTCGTAACTGTTAAATCTAAAAAGTTAATACTGTTATATTGCTCATCAACTGTGAATTTAATGTTCTTATGTAAAGAATTTACTGCCTGAGAAGAAGACTACTCCCTGATACTCGGAAAAATTTAACTGTTAAAAAGCCTAATCTATGCCTCGGATTAAAAGACCGGATTAAAGGACAACGAACACTGCAACGAAAAAGGACTATGATATGTGGTGCATGGAATGTACAGGGATGTGGAAATAAAATGGAAGACGTTCTACAGGAAATGGAAGAACATAGGGTAGACTTTGTAGTTATCTCGGAAACAAAGAAAAAAGGACAAGGAACACAGGCCTGCGGAAATTATATTCATATATATAGCGGCGTAAAAAAAGAAGAGCGAGCAAAGAGAGGAGTATCTTTACTTATTAACAAAAGGTACAAAAAGAATATCTCCGAGTGGGAAGCGGTGAACGAGAGAATATTAAGAGTAAATGTATGCCTGAGGGGAATAAAATTGTCGATAATTGGGGTATATGGTCCGAATGAGGACGCGAGAGTTGAAGAAAAAGAAAATTTCTATAAACAACTGGAGGACGTAATATCAAATATAGGACCCTCTAGAGAGATCTTAATACTCGGAGACATAAATGCCAGAACGGGAAAGAAAACACAGAATTTAGTGGTTGGACCTCATGGAGAAGAGACACTGAATGATAATGGGGTAAGATTGATTGAACTATGTCAGCATCAATCATTGACAATAACGAATGGCTTTTATGCACATAAAAATATCCACAAATATACTTGGATCCAAAGGACCAGAAACCTAAAGTCGATAATTGACTATCTAATTATCAAGCAAAAATCAAGTATTAAAATACATGACGTCCGGGTATGCAGAGGAGCTGAATGCGGAAGTGATCACTATCTCCTAAAAGGAAAAATAATTTTACCAATATATAAGCAAACCAAAGGAAACAGCCATCGACAACCTGAAAATGAAAATCTGGAAAGCAATACAGATCCTCGATACAATCTATCAAGCCTAGAAAATGAAAGTACGAGAACCTTATATAAGAATAGACTAGATGGAAGATTAATAAAGGTTCCCGAGAATAGTTCAACTGAATCTCTACTTAAAAATGTAACAGAAGGAATACACCAAGCAGCCAAAGAATCCCTAGGAATTAAACAAACATATCCCAAAGCTAGGAAGTACTGGTGGAACGATGAACTACAACAAATGAAGAACAAAAAACAAAAGCTCCATGAAAAATGGATGAGTTCAAAGAGGCAAGAAGACAGACAGAAATACAAAGAAGCTACATCGATATTCAAACAAGCTGTAGTTCAAGCAAAGAATCAAATTTAGGAAAACAAATGCCAAGAATTAGATGGATATATAGGTGGGCGTAAATCTAGTGAATCATGGAGATTTATAAAGAATCTAAGGTCACAAACGAGAAATGAAATAAATATAAACCCAATTACAGCCCAACAATGGGAGGAGCACTATAAATCACTTCTGACAGAGCAAAGAACAGAATATATGAACAAGTCTCCCAAGAAAATCCGAATTGTTGGAGAACCCATAGCTCTTGATCTGGACAGGACAAAGAAAGCCATATACTTATTAAAAAATGGTCGGGCCGCAGGCCCGGAAGGTATCCCTGCAGAACTAATAAAAAATGGAACGGAACAACTTTTTAAGATCTTGACAGAAATTTTCAACCGATGTTTAAATGGGGAACCAGTTCCACAATGCTGGAAAGAAGGCTGGTTTACATCTATACATAAAAAGGGCAACAAAAAGAACTGCAACAACTATCGAGGTATAACGGTGACGAGTACATTAAGTCGACTTTATGGAAAAATATTAAAAGATCTCATATGTGAAGAATATAATCCCTACGAATCTGAAGAACAAAACGGCTTTAGGGCAGGTCGATCAACAATAGACAATATTTTCTGTCTAACACAAATTATTGAAAAGAAGACAGTGCGGTCACAAGATGTACACCTACTTCTAGTAGATCTAACAAAAGCATACGATACGGTCCCTATTGTGAAACTATGGGAAGTCCTAGAGAAATCTAATATTAATGTGACTATTACAGATGCCATTAAGGAATTCTACAGAAACACAACATCTAGAATAAAAATGGGTAATAAACTTTCAAAAGGCTTCAACGTAACTAAAGGCTTACGCCAGGGATGTTCTTTGTCACCTACCCTATTTAATATATACATCGATGAAGCGCTGAGGTTATGGAAACGGAAGTGTAATGGCATGGGAATAACAATAGAGGATACAACTCTATATACATTACACTACGCTGATGATCAGGTGGTGATCGCCCAAGATAAGGAAGACCTGGAATATATGGCGCGGAAACTGTTCGAAGAATACAGGAGATGGGGATTGCAAATTAACACAGAGAAGACACAATATTTAAACATTGGACAAGAACAACTACCAGGAGATCTGATTCTGGACAACGAATATATCAAGTGCTGCGAGGAATACGTATATCTGGGCTCAAGACTCAACAAGACTGGCCGAAACAACGAAACAATAAAAGACAGAATAACAAAGGGAAAGAAGGTTATCGGAGCATTGAACTCAATATTATGGCAAAAAAATATTAGAGCACAGACAAAAAAGAAAATCTATAACTCTATATTACAACCCACACTGATTTATGGCTCGGAAGTATGGCAGCTGACAAACAAACAAAAAAACAGCCTACTTGCAGTGGAAATGGATTTCTGGAGAAGATCGGCAGGTAAATCTAGACTTGAACATGTTAGAAATGAGGACGTCAGAAATTTAATGAAGGTAGAACACACAATAATTGATGACATCGAAAGGAAACAACTAGGCTGGTATGGACATGTGAGGCGAATGCCAAGGGAAAGACTACCTAAAAGGATTCTGGAGTGGATGCCTACGGAAAGGAGGAAAAGAGGAAGACCGCCCATAACATGGTTGCATGGAATAACAAAAGCTATGTCGGCAAGGAATCTCTCAGAGGATGACTGGGAGGATAGAAATAACTGGCGATTAGGAACCCAAAGGCGGATAACGCTATAAACGGGATATATGATGATGATGTAAAGAATTTATGTAACGTAAGAATTGCTTTAATTGTCTTATCAGAACCTGTAAAACAAATTAGAATGTCATCAACATATCTGTACCAGTAAACTGATGATTTAAACAACTGATATTAATTTATCTTATTTTCTAAGTTATCCATAAACAATTCCGCCAGTAGAGGACTTAAAAAGGGTTTTCCATTATCTATATCTATATCTATATATGCTAACCACTTAATGTTAGAAAATCATACTTTCAATGATAAAATGTTACATAATGAAAATTCTAAAAAATTAAATATTTTAGAGAGCTTAGCCTTGGATATTTTGCTAAATTACCAGCTAGACTCGCCGCTTAACTGCAGCTGGTTCCGCTTAACCGTTATTAAATTTATGTTGCTCTCCTAGACATTGAAAATATTAACTTCCCTACTATTATCTTATTAATTATTATTTATAGGTCACTGGTATTAATCACTTTTCTTACTGTTAGTTTATCATAGTTTCTATTTGAAAAAGGCACTGTGTGTCGAAACAATTGTTATATGAATTTGTCTATTGGAACCTTCGGTTTGAAACACTAAACTCAAAAAATTTTCCACTAAACACCGAATCCCTTTTTTAAAGTTGATGATTTAATTTTGAATTAATTTAAGAGATTAAATCATCTCCCGATGATACTAACATGGTTAGCGAAACGTGCCTCTAGAACATTAAAAAAGTGATTCGGTGTTTAGTGGGAAATATTTTTGAGTTTAATTTAATTGTCATACATACAATTTTAAATATAGTGGAAATTTTAGATATTAATCTTTGCTTATTTATTTAAAATAAATTATCTTTGTCTTTTATAACATAATTATTCTTGGTTAACAAAGGCTTAATTTATGATTCAAACAAACTATGTACCTCTTTGATAAATTGATCCTAGCTCGCCTGATGAGGAAGTTTCAAAACCAATCATGAGAGAACTGGTTAGGTTTCCTGAGGTGGCAGACATTGCTGTGGTCATTAAATTGTTTTATTAAGAAACACTGAATATGTTACGAAGGGTTGTTGATAATTAGTATGTGTGGGGAAAGAATCAGAGTGGAAAAAAATGATTTAAAAATATATATAAAATACAAGTAGTTCTTCTGCAAAAATCTGGAACACCATCAGCAGCAAGATAATAACAGCCTTATCAATACAGGCAAATAATAAGTTCAGTATTCAATGACTGATTTAGATATGAAACTGAACATATTAAAATACAACAGTTTATGAAAAATATGATTTATTCACTTACCCATAATGTGAAACAGTGTTTCATATTACCTCAAAATACTTTTAATTATAATCATTCTCTCTTCTCGTAGACAAGTTTTGGGTGCGGTGATTCTACCTACATTATATCGAAAGCAGCTGATGCATTTGATGACGGTCTTAAGTTGATCTATGTATTCATTAGATAATCGTCCTCATTTTCGTTTACTGTCGGCCTTTCCTTGGATGGATATAATATTTCAAATATTGAATTGCTTTGGAATTGTTGCGTTTTAAGTCAATGAATTTGAGTTGATTGAACATTGCATTTTTTGTAAAACTGCATATGATAAGGCAAGAGTGTTGCAGTATGTGTCATGTTCTCTAACCCTACCCCGAATAGGGTATGCACTTCGTTGAATTGTCCAGAGAAATGGTTTGTACACCTTAATATGTAGGTCTCTTAGGATTGATACATTAGTTCCGATGTGTTACTCAATGAATTCGCGGTATGCGTCAATATCAAATCATTTCCAATGATGGCATTTAGTGTCCACGCTTCAGACCGATGGGAAATATAATCGTATTTACTATACATAGTTTAGTCTGAAAATACTGCTTCCAGATCTTTGTTTTGCTAATGCCCATTTCATCAACCTGAATGAGTTTTATTTCACGGTTCCCGTCATTCCCTATGCTTGTTCCCAAATAGACTACCTCACTCTTACCGGCAATGTCACGTATAGAAGCTATTGGTAACATTTTTAAATCTGTCAACAACTATTAGGTAATGTCTCACTCTATTCAGTTTAAGACCTGCTTTTGCGCTACAAATACAGCCTTGAACCCCATTTTGTTTTTTGACTTTTGTGGACATCTCATCATCGACTCTGTCAAAAGAGTTGTTATTTATGTAGAGTGGTCTTATGTGGAAAAAAAAGATGTTCTTTTGAGTAATCTAGAAAACAAAGGATTGCTTATAATAGTAAAATTTCTCAATCTGTCTTATATTTCTTGTATCTTGTTTCTCTATTTGGAACAAACCCATATTATTCCAGTGAGCTTTGTGCAAGCAGGTAAAAATTCAGTAGTTCTTATATTAACCAAACCGTTGCAGATTATGAAGAATATATAGTATAAAATACTTTTGAATACATAATAATTAAAACATTGCTTTGCAAAATATCTGATAGATTATGAATGTTGTGATATGTGATATATTCATAGGAGTTCCGATGTTTTTTAACTTAAGTTAAAAAAATATTTATTGGTTGTTGGTTGTTTATTGCTTGAGTCGGTGACAGTTTTGATAGTACACTATTGTTTACTGTCAATAAAGCTTACAAATAAATCCTAACAGCTTAACATTTGGTGATGCAGTCCTACTTTTTAGCTTGTTTGAAACAATTGTTTTACATGCCTCGTATTATTTTATTTGCAAACAATGCAGTTTTTATCACATCTGCATTGAAAAAGATTATTTTCTGGACATTTGCAAATCATTATACGGTTCATTAAATTTTTCTGTTTAAACAGTCGTGGCTAAAACATATAAAGAGAGAGGAAAAAAAACAGAATAATAATCAGAATTTTCAAATACTTTTGAACACATTGATGGGATATTTTTCAATTTACCATCACAACATGCGATTTACTTTTCTAATTAGATTAATAAATAAATCAGATGATGTCTACATTATAATTTGGCAAAAATTAACAGATTTCATGCAAAACCGCAGAAACATAGATACGAACCTCGTAATTAATACACTTAATTCTTTAAAACACTCAAACTTGTCGAATAAGCCTCGTAGTATTCTTCATTTCCCGACTGTTGTGTACGATTTTAAATCGTTTATGGTCGTGAAAATACTGTCAGAGCACATGGCTCGGATTCAAACTATTTATTTTTATTTTTCTTATTGTAAATATTTATTTTCACGGCAGAAGGCAGAACGGCATTATGTTTAACACTGTTTAAACATCGTGGATGTGCATTGGTATGACTGGCTGTGTAGTAAGAAGTAAAACGATTACGGTAGAAAGGGTGTTGAGAAAAGACTGAAATCCTTGTAGGGTATTAATTGTGCATATGAATAAGTCTCAAAAATTTAGATTAGAGATGCAATAGGGCTTTTTTATTTCAAGTAATTATTTGACATAAACGTACTGATTGTTTAAAAATTGTTAAGAACCTAATAAGCATTGAACGAAACAATATTTAAAAAAAAATTCACCAATTTCTTTTTTTTATGTTTTGTCAATTCAAACTATAACTGATTGTAAATAAAAATAACAATGTTTAACTGGAAAAAATATTACACCTAATAAAATTTCTAAAAATTACCAAAAACGTTCAATATGTTGTACTGTACCCATTATCTGACAGATGGCAACTGTCAGTATTGATTCTACTATTTTTTTGTTAACATCGCTCGATATATTTGTCCATTCTGAGAGTAATGCAGTTTTTAAAGAATTTATATTTGTACACTTGTGTTTTCTCTCTTTTTGATCGACGCAATTCTATAAGTCCTCGTTAAGATTTATATGCGGTGGTTGGGGAAGTATATTCAATCGTCCTCTAACATTGAAGAGCGGCCATTATTTAGTAACCCTCGCCTTGTGCTTCAAGTCGTTGTCTTCCTGAAATATGAAGATATTCTTGGTACGTAATTTCCAAGCCCTTTCGAACTGTGTCCACATACTTTCGATTATTTAGGATTCTATTAATCATTACTACATTTCTCAAACCGAGGCACACACATCCAGACCATGATCTTCTTCCATGTTAACAGTAGTTCTGGTTTCCTTTTGTTTCGCATGCAAATATTGCATACGTATCTGTTGGAAAAGAATTAATTTAATGAATGGAATTAATTAAAGAATTAAAATTTAGCCTTGATATTTGTTTTGCTCTTTGTAGAAATTTAGAGCTCCAAATGTTTTGTTTGCATTTATTAATCTACAATCTATTTATTTTTCTTTTTCGCATTTGTTCGTTAACCCTGTTCCCAAATACACCTTAATCCCATGGTTTAGGCATCCATTCTTCTCTCATTATATTTTATGATTTCAGAGGTACTCGATCTTAATAATTTTTTAGCCAAACATATATGTTCCAGCAAGGAATAAAGGACTGCTCAAGATTGGTTGGCCAAATTCAAAAACAGTAGAACAACTTAGGCCTGGACGATACGCCACGCTCTGATCGACCTTCCAACTTCGACGAGAACTATCTTAAAGTGCTTTTGAAGGAGGCCGGCCGTCAAACATGCCAAAATTTAACTGAGAAGATGGACTGCGGCCTAGCGACAATCTCCCAACATTAATAATTTCTGGTATTTACTCAAAAACTCGAAGCTTGGATGCCTGAAAATTGTCACGGAAGATGAGAAACGGTGTATCTATGTCAATACGAAACAAAGAAAGGAGTAGGTGGCTGCAAGAGACACGCCAAAACTGAGACTTCAGCAAGATTTCCAACCTAAGAAGACCATGATCTGCGTTTGGTGGGGCTGGGAGGGTCACTTCCTCCACGACAATGCACGACCTCACCTAGCAAATATCGTCAAGTACGCCCTGAATGATCTCGAATTGGAGGTTCCTCCTCATCCGCCGTACTCTCCAGATCTTGCTCCAACCGATTACCACTTCTTCCACTCGCTTCGTAACGTCCGCCAATGATGAGGACCTCAAAAACTGGGTTAACACTTCTTCAAGCTCAGGTCCGGCGATTTCTGATGAAACGACATCTGTAAAATACATAATTGATTAGATTGTTGTTATAATTATTGCATTTTTAATATATCAAATATTAATTGATGACAAATTACGAGCTTTGATTGATACTAATTGTCACCCAACTGTATAAATTTGCAAATAGTCTAAAAAATCAACTATTGATAAATATTGACTTGATTACATAAAAATCGATGTTCGTATCATAAGAGCTTAAGAAAATTGAAAGGTAACCAAAACGATCCATTTTTAAAACGGTTTATAACTAACAATAAAAAATGATTTTTTTTCATTTAGTTAAAAAAAGATAGAGCAATCATACTGAGCAACCTCAAATAATATCAAAAACTGATATTCATCAAAATAAGGTTACCTTATTAACTTTATGGCAAATTCATTCAAATGGCATTGTATTTCATAATAATGCTGCTCAGTCTACATAGATTTATGACTATAAATAGTGACTACTCATCAGAAATTGTAGGGGCTTAGATAGAACACATTATGGAATCATACAGTTTTAACATTAACTTTATTATGGACAACATTTAGATCAGTTGGATAGTTTCAAATCGCAGTTTTGATTATTAATAAAAAAATGACAATTACTGAAATAGTTATGTCATTGCTTTAAAAAATAATTTTATTTCATCGTAAAAAACGAAACTACTTGCTCAGTCCACATAGATTTATGACTATAAATAGTTACTACTAGTGACTACTCGTCAGAAATTGTTGGGGCTTAGATAGAACACATTATGGAATCATACAGTTTTAACATTAACTTTATTATGGACAACTTTTAGATCAGTTTGATAGTTTCAAATCGCAGTTTTGATTATTAATAAGAAAATGACAATAGTTATGTCATTGCTTTAAAAAATCATTTTATTTCATCGTAAAAAACGAAACTACTTGACATCATCAAAAATCTATTACATCATCAAAATCAATGCAATTAAATTCTATTATTATTAAAGGCACTAGTTATTATTTAAATTCTAATTAACAGACAAATTTTAATGAAAAAAAAGCATGTAATAATTAAACCTTTTATTGAGATACACAATTGCTACAATTGCTCTAAAATTTGATATTATGATTAATGACTATCGTCTGTCTAGTCTATCATTCGTGTAATTGATACAACGAGACAGGAGATATGAATATTGAAAAGATAACTGGATGGCAACTTATGATTACATTTGTTGATTAAAAAAGTTTGATGATCAGTTTGACCAGTTGACATCATTTCGGGAAAAAACTCGTCCAGGAAACTTTTCTTGCGATAATTTGGTATGATGTGTGATGAGCTGCACCATTCTATTGAAAGAAAACATTGCTAAATTTGATGATTTGTCTTAGAGCAGACGTATTCAAAGAAAATATATATTTGATTCGTGATATGATGCTCAGTGTTCAAAGGATGATAAAAAAATGTATAGCCGAGACATGTGGCTTTTTAATAGGCAGTGTTAAAAAAACTGCACCTCGAATTGGTTCTTAAAAGAGTGTCTACTCGGTTTCTAGAATATTAACGATTGATCAAAAGGCGCGTCAGGCAAATCAAAATTCATCGAAAATTAACAATAAACAAATCCTCGTTTTTTTAAGGTTTGTAAAATTGGCTAAAAGCCAACTCTTATTTTGATCTCTAGTCCCAAGTACAGAATAGTAGCATAAGGGCTCATCATCTCCACGAAAATATCGACATTTTTGCGTCTTTTGTCACCATGTGTGTCCACACCATCATACGCCAATTTTTTACGGATTTTCCGAAAATTCCTCAAATATCTGGCGTTTCAATGTCAACGATCCACAATGTTTCGACATTTTTTAATTCTTCTATCCTTCAGCGATGTTTCTTTCTCTCGGCTGAAAGAACATTTACGGAAAACACATTTTTCTGGCTATTAAGATGTAATCGCTACTGTGAATGAGTAATTAACAGGCGCTGTACAGTATATTTTGAACATAACTGACTTTTTGCTTCTGTATGCGATGGCACACAATAACTTAAAGTAAACGGTAGTAAACTTCATGTACAAAATGTTTTTAAAATGTGATGAATTTTGCGTATGCAACTAAGCTAAGCAATATTCTTGTAAATAATTAGTTAATTTATCCGTTGCTTCGTGATAATTCATTATTAAAATTGAATAAAACAAATTTTCTACTTTTTTACCTATCACTTATTTTATTTTTTACTTTGACTTTAGTTTCACAAACAATGTTACATTATCAAACACTACTTTAAAACTAATGAACTTTAAATAAAATATTGTTTTCTGTAGCAAAGTATTGAAATAATTATTGATTTATAATATATGCATTTGGAAATTTTGTATGGAACAATACATCCAGTAATGGAAACCCTTCTGGTGAAATTTTCAATAACGGTTTTGCATAAATGTGGCGGTAGTTCGTTGATACAGCTTTCAATTTCGACCAATGCTTTCTAACCGAACTCTTTTCGCTGTGCATGGCAATTCTCTTTCGCTGCGCTGTGCAATTCTGTTAGCAGAATTTGTTAAGTCAATTAGACTTTGTAAGCATGCAGATGCCAATCTTTAGTGAGAATACGGTGAAGACTGGCTGTTGAAATGTCCAGTTCTTGTGCACGATGACGAATTGAGGACCCTGGACTGTCGGCCACACTCTCACGAACTGCTGTGATGTTTTGTTCTGAACGACCACTACAAGCTCGTATCGTGTATTTCATTTCAATGACGGGATCAGTACTTTCGAATTTTTTATCATTTTACCAAAACTTTCACCATTTTGATAGTAATGTTAATCAACAAGGACACGTTACTATATAGCGTAGCGCTCCATGTTTATTAACTTTTTTCTGTCCCTTATCAACCTGTCACAATTCTTGACCTATCGAATCGTGACAGCCTATTGCGCGCAATTTAAATCTTGCCCTCTTATTGTAAGACCCTTTATATTATATATTTAATAGTGCAGAATTCCAGAGATCTGTCTGATCGTTTAATAACTATCTAAACTGGTCTTTATTATTTTTATTTATATTGCTATTGCTTGCTGTATTATTATTGCTTCTAAAATTTCGATTTCGATTTATTTATCCAGGGTTTTAGGTTAGTCTTTTCGACTCTTACCTGTTTCTATTCAATTTTCCGGCTGGTTCCGGTGTGTATCAGCGAACTAATACGGGGTTGGGGACTTCTATCTAGTCCTTCGGTGTCGATTCGTAGTCGACTTTATTCATGTTGATAAGATGCTTTCATCTCTGCTTCGGAATCAGGCCGCAAGGCCCGATTCCGCGGATATACGAGAAAAACTCGCATTTAGATACCCATAGGGGGTGTGGTCTAAAGAAGGCGTAGTCTTACGACTATGCCGATTCTTCATTGACTTGATCGGAATTTTTTAGTTGGATTTGGTTTAGAAGTGGTATACCTAACTGCAAAACGTCTGATACATCGCTATCTTGAAAATTTCTACAAGTTCGGCCGTTGCTTCTTCTTGCAGTTGGTTTTGGTTTTGCACCGATGAGGTGTACTGTTGTTTTCTGATTCCAGATCGGAAAACAGCGTTTAGGTTTTGGTTCTTTTCTTCATGTTTGTGATGTAATGTTGATTGCATCTTCGTAGCAAGGCTACGCTTCTTTTTCTTTTGCTTTTCCACTCTTACGGGCTGAGAATGGAGCTGTGTTATATTTAGGATGGTTTTTTCGTTGCGAGGTACTGTCACTTGTACGATCGCAATGGGTTTTTTATTTTTATTTTTCCATCTTGTGGTGGAGATCGGATGCAAACCTAGCTGATGAAGCTCGGTTTCAACGTCTTTTGATGATATGGTTTCTAGCACGCCTTTAATAACGACGCGTAGATTTCTGCTTGATGTTGGCGTTTGATATGGATATTTATATTTGTCAAAAAGCTCTAGAATGGCTTTTCGGTCTGTTTCCGTACTTGGGGGATAAGGACCCCGTCCGGCCTCGTTCTTGCTGGCCCGACAGCTATCTTGGCTGTTTCCAAAGCTTTCATAGCGCTTAGAAACATGGATTTGTCTGTCAAGACTATTGGATTGGGTTTACGTCTTGTGGACACTGTTGGTACATTGGACTTTTTGATTTGTTTTAATTCTTCACTGAATTCTTCATTATTGGTGGCAGACGTCGACGGGAGAAAGAACGTCTTTTCTTCCGAAACTTGACTAGTTTCAGTAGTAGATACCCTCTTCTTCCTGCGTCTGCGGGAGCGAGAGATCACCTGCTGGTAACTCTCTGTGTTAGGGACACTCTGTGGGTCCTCTCTTTCGAAATCCATTTGGATCTCGGTGCTTGTACTTTCGAACACTGTGGTTTGTGTTTCGGCTACTGATACTGGAACTTTAAACACAACTGTTTGTGTTTTAGCAGTTGATGTTGGTTTAGACGCATTTGTTTGCGTGCCGATTTCTGATGTTTTGAACACTTTATTTGTTTGTGTCCCTCTAGTTGATGTTTGGAGTGTGATTTTGGAATTTGAGTCTTTCTTTTTTGGTAAAGCTTTCACTGAAGCTTTACTTTCTTCGAGACGTTTAGTTAGTTGCTTTATTTCGTTGGCTGCATTCACTGCCTTCTTACGGAGTTTTTTGATCACGTTCTCTTGGACCTCTACTTTCTTTTCAAGATCCAATATACGAACTAGATCTCTTTCAATCATGCCTACGAGCTCATTATCTGACACTTCATAAGACCCGCATACACAATCATCTGGATCGTAATCACTCATGGCTGCAGGATCTTTAACCGGATCACTTTTCACAACACACGGAATCACTATTGGTATCACACCTTTCGCTTGCTTATCAGAGAGCTCAAGAAACACGTCTTTACTCTATGAAAGCTCAGGCTAGACTCTGCTTCTAAAATGTTTCGTTTTTTTTTGCATTTTGGCCTGTATGTTAAAGTTTTAAATTAATTATCGGGAAATATATGTCCGGTGTTTGTGAAATGGTTCACTAAATTAGAATGTTATTTCTTTAGTAGGTACGCAGTTTATTTGTTTTATTTAATTTTAAATATTCTTGAAGTTCTATTAAAAGTGATAAAATGCAATAAGTTACAATAACAAACAAGTTTGAGTTTTCATGAAATAGCGAGACGATTGGACAGTACTGCTTTTACTGTTATAAGGATATAGATAAGAGGGTATTGAGATCAGAGTTATGTAGGAATATGAGGTCCTGTTCATCCCACGACTGTAGAGAGAACTCTGTGGTTATGACAATAATTTGTCCGTACGTAAATTACTCCGTACGTTTTTTATATTGCACTTTATTCGATGCTAATAGAAAATAATTCATTTAGTATCGCGGTTTACGGAATACACTGTGCTGTGAAAAAATATAGACTCAAGAACCAAATTGTTGTTGTTTGATTAAATAATTTTGATATGATGTTATTATTCTAATTACCAAGTTCATAAGTTTATAAGAAAGAAGAATTTATGAACGGTTAATGATAATGAGAATGAATAATGTAAATAATATCAAACTGAACATATTAGGGATTTACGTTGTGAATTGTGTATAAATATAAAACATAAATTTAAAAATCAAAAGCATCTCTTTATTCCATTAAATTATTTTGCTTATTGTACAGTATTACTATTTGTCAAGTGTGAATTTGTCACTTCTTTTAAGCTTGATAGTGTTTTATAAAGTTTTTTTTTAATTGACACCGAGACAATTGAAATCGTAACAACCCTCTCAAGGTGTGGTGAAAATTTTTCTAAATGCCTGAATGGAATAACTAGGAGAACTGAATGGCCTAAAAAATGTTCCAGCTTAGTGAGACGAACTGTTTTACGCCAAATCTCAAAAACAGGAGTTTCATTTACCCAAATTGTCAGAAAATTTAATCCAAGGTGTGATCTTCGCATAATTCACAAATGAGCTGCTGAAAACAGATACCTATAATATAAAAAAATAATGAGAAAACCGCAGCTTAAGAAGAGGCGTTTAGAGGGAGGTTAAAGTTTCTGAAGATCATATTCAAAATAGTGAAATGTGGTTTACACGTAATTTTTAGTGACGACAAACATTTTGATCTAGATGGACCGAATGGTTTTCATTATTACTGACATGATTGAAGAATAGAAGAGAAAATCACCTCCCACCGATCTCATCATGGTAGAATTATGATATGGCCTGCATTAAAACCCGGGCTTAAACCCAGAATTGCTTTTGTTTCTGGAAACATCAATACTTTGCAATACCAGAAAGTGCTGGATTGCCATTTAAAACATGTTTTGAAAACGATGATGAAATTTTTCAATAGGCCAACGCTCCGGTTGATAATGCGAGGACAAGATTTTTTTTTCTGGTCCAGATCCTAATCTTATTGAAAATTTATGGGAATTTTAGCCAGGCATGTTTAGAACCCACAGAAACCAGAAATGCCAGGTAACAACTTTAATTAATCTAATAAATAGTCTTTCTAGAAGGTTATTGTACTAGGCTAATTTAAAAGTTCGTGGACCGACACCTATAGAGCAGTAAAAGAACTATATAATCTACTACATTTGGAAGTTTCATCCTTCATTTGAACATATGTGAAGTTTCAAGGCGATCTGTCAATTCATTCTTACAAAAACAGCAGTTTAAAGTAAACGTATCAGAGTTATTTTTTAAAATGGAAAATACTGATAATCGTGCAGTGATTAAATTTTTTGTAAAAAAAGTGGTAAAAAGAGGCAATGGAAATTCATAGTGAAATTGTAATATATTACAGGGATTATATTTAATTCATTTAATCAGGAAGAATAAAACCCTATTAATTTTACTTTTATTTGTACTACTTGTTAATATCGTTATTTATGTTAATAAATATAAAATTCCTTTAAGCTTATACTTTTTCACAGAATTGTACGTATGTAACAATCTGCCGTGATGCTCCATCGCCGAGATCTAGATTATCGAATATTGAAACTATAAATTCGTACGTGATTTCAGTTGTAACATATTAAAATGTTAACGACGAATATTTATACTTGACGCGGCAATGATGTAACTGAATACACCATCGATTATAAGAGAGAACGAGAAAAAAAAAATCGACGTATATTCGAGAAGAGCGACAAAACAAACGACGAACGATAATGAATTCTCCTTCGAAAAATAAACCGCTAGTGTCGAAGCAGCAGCAGCAGATACCTGTGTCAAGTCAAATATTGAACTTGCTCTTTAGCGCTAATGTATTACCGTTCCTCATGTAGAACATGCCTGTTAAATTGACTCGGCATTTGGGTGGCCCAAAACAACTTTTATTTAGGATTTTTCGGTGAACTATTTACATTATTTTAAAGTACACATCGTAAATACTTAAATTAGATGAAATGTTATAGAAATCGAATCCGTATTCGCGGTATACAAAGGAGAAAAATTATTAACATAAAAATAATCAGTGGAAAAAAACTGTCACTCAAGTGATAGTTCTTTTCACAAGCTCACGTTTGAAACCGTTCTCTAAAATTTGCTTCCACTCTTCCCAATGCTTCTCCAGTTCTCCTTCAATTCGATTACGTAGAGCCGTATTCAATTATTTCAGGGTGCTTCATACACGCATGATTTCAAGGATTTCCATAGATAAAAATTACACAAGGAAAGGTCAGGTGACCGAGCAGGCCATGGGACATCGCCAAACCGAGGAATTGCTCAATTAGGAAATACAACTCGAGCAACATTCAACTCCGAAGTTCTGATTTGAAAAAGTTAGCAACCTGATTTAACAGCTACTCTTGCTCCATCTTTTTTTTTTTGAAAAAAAACTGGCTCGAATATTCCGTACATCAATATCACACTGTTTTTGGTCTGTATTGTGGTCTCTAGTGCAATTCACGGAGAATTTCTGAAGTCTAAAATCGGTTGTTTTGTTTACTGACTACCACATTTAAATGGAAATGAGCTTCCCTGCTGACGATGAGTGTCAAATTTTTGTTTCCTTCAAAAATGTTAAGCATTGTTTGAGCAAATGTGAAGTGATGTGTTTGATGTCCCTTTCATTCATCTCTTTAACAATTGTTAATTTATATGGGTGAATGCCGAACTCCTTATGTAAAATACATTTTACAGGGTAAAAGCAGTGTAAATTGAGGATGAGTAAAAACTCAACTACAGTTCGGAAGCGTGCCACCTACCAGAGCGAGTGAGACTTCCTAGAATTACCTCCGTCATCCTATCCACATTTCGCGATGTACGCGCCGATCGTAAACAACCATGTGGGTTTATTTACATTATGAACTCTTTCTTAGAAGTGCAGCTATCCATCTGAGAATAGTGTTGTGACTGAATCGGATCTCACCATGATATCCGATGTTCAAGTGACGCCTAAAGAGTCGTTGCGTTTTAATCACGGACTGACCGCTTTTGACACCATATCGTAAGCAAACACACAGTGCTCTCGAGTCCAAAGAGGCATGATGAATAATAAACAGTATCGTGGGCAGAGTCGATAGACATTTGCTACAGGCCGCCTTTTCCTCTACCAACCAGGTACCGCGCATTTTAAAAATACTCGTTTCCTATGTACCACCTCGTTTTACATGCATACTCAAAAAATATTATAGTAATAGATTAGATATTGGGTTGTCCAGCAAACATTTTCCGGTTTTCAAATATACGATTTAATTATAGCAACAATATGATGTTGAAACCCGGAGGTTTTTCTCTAATAGGTTCCAATAGAAGAACTGAACATAAATTAAAATGAACATAATGGAAACATCACCAAGCGTTTTGAATGTAAATAGAGATAAGATGATTTCCGTTTTTGTATGTACAAATAATTGTTAAGTTAATTGTTAACTGTTAGTTCTATATTGCTAAGTGTTAATTGTTAATAACAGAAATCTTTTATCCGTACTCCACGTCCGGGTTACAATCTTAAGCGCCATCAGATATTAAAATAATAGAAATCTTTCATCTGTACTCCACGTGCCTCTGTTCGTTTCAAATCAGCTGTCGTCATCGAGACAAGTTATCGTATAAGAGACAAGTATCTCCAAGGACCGGTTTCTGGCCCCACAACCTTCGTCAGCTGGGCTCGAGTCGAATGACGCGAGTTGCATTGAGATTGCGACCCGCCATCAACATGGCCAGTTGTCTTGGTCTGGCTCTGGTTGTTTCTATTCAGTGGTCTCCTTGCGTTAGACTCCAGCCCAGCTGACAACGGCTGTGAGGCCAGAAACCAGTCCTGGGAGATATTTGTCTCGACGCGATGGCGACGGCTGATTTGAAACGAACAGAAGTACGTGGAGTACGGATCTCTCCACGGCCCCACGCGATCTGTTGAGCATATATATATATATATATATATATATATATATATATATATATATATATATATATATATATATATATAAATATATATATATATATATATATATATATATATATATATATATATATATATATATATATATATATATATATAAATATATATATATATATATATACATATATATATATATATATATATATATATATATATATATATATATATATATATATATATATATATATATATATATATATATATATATATATATATATATATACCTTTGGCATCTACCGCTTTTAGATATACTGCACTGCTTCGCCGTTGCAGTGTTCCTCCAGCTCGAAAATGTAGTGTAATCCTTAACCATCCATCTACCTTATATGCCCGATGAAGCTCTTTTCGATCTTTTTCTGTTTCCGAAATTTTAACTTCGGTAATCATAATGAATGAGGCTCAGTATAAGGACATTCTCGCGTTTCAGGTCACCATGAACGCAGTATTGCATTACGTTCTAAATGATGTTCCAACAGGAGTTTCCGAATCAATACACATATTGATGAAATATTTTTGTTTTTGTTCTTCGTACAACTACAAAAGGTGTATTTTATTTTCACTCACTTGTTATAATCTTGAAATGACGAAATAAATTTAAATGACTTTATTTATAATATTACACCAGACCGAGTATTTTTTGGTCTGACTAATGTATGACAATAGAAAATAAACACAAACTAAATCGTGAACATTTATTTATCTTAAACATAAATGATGCGACTCTGTGTTACTCTAACAATAAAAACCATCTTGAAAAGATCTGATGTCACTTAAATTTAGACTGAACGCCTGAATCGTATATGTCAGCTGGTTCTTCAAAGTCTGTCTCATTTTATTTTGATTTATAAACAGTTTTGGTGTCTGAACCGATAGGCATGTAAAACATATCATTTTACAAATCTGATATTAAATAAAGGCAGTTCCGCTTCTTCCATCATATAAAGATTTTAAATGTCGTGTTCCTATTAATAATATTATTAGATATTAAGCTGAACCTAATTAATACGTCAGGATTTAAAATCGTTCTCAAATGATATCACAAAAAGTATAATCTGATTTGTAGATTGATCATTATTTTAAAGATATGATCATAATTTTATTTCAATTCTTCTATTGGAACCTTCGGTGAGAAACATTAAAACTCGGAAGAGATTTACCACTAACACCAAATCAGTTTTTTCAAAATAGTCTGCTTGCGCGCCAATACAACGTTTTTGAGCTCAGCCAAAGATATGTTTTTCAGGATGGCGGTCGACGCCTTTTGAATGGCTTCAATGTTGGCATAACGCTGTCCTTTCATAGGCAAATGTAGTTTTTCGAAAAGGTGGAAGTCGCAGGGAGCCAAATCAGGCGAGTATGGAGAATTATTGATTGACGGTATTGTGGCCGCACACGAATACGCGAATACAACAAACGCATAACACCAAGATAAAACACAGCATTGATCGTTTGACCAGGTGGAATGAACTCCTTGTGCACAATTCTTTCCAAATCGTAGAAACACACCAACATTGTTTTGATTTTTAACTTCTAGAGATGGTTTTTCTTCGGATTTGTCTCGCTCGGATCACATTCGGCACTTTGACGCTTGGTTTCTGGATTGAAAACATATTCTATTGAAAACACCACGTCTCATTATCAGTAACAATGCTGCACTTGAAGTTTTCGTTCTTTTTCGACTCTTTAATCAAGTCCTTGCAATGTTGGATTCGTAGTAATTTTTGGTGGTCAGTTAATTTGTGTGGAACAAAGCGTGCACAGATCTTCCGAAGTCCCAAATGGTTGGTCAAAAGGCGATGAATTGAATCTTTGGACATGTTCAATTCCATTTCCATGTATCTCAACGAAGATTTTGGCTGATTTTTTATAAATTTAGGCATAATTTCAATGTTAATTGGAGTAACCACGTCGTCGTTCGTCGTCCTTGATGTTCTCACGACCTTCTGTGAATCGTTTAAATCACTCGTGGACTCTGCCACGAGATAAACACTCCTCGCCATACATTTATTTCATTAATTGAAACGTTTCAGTGAATGTTTTACCAAGTTTAAAACAAAACTAATATTTGCTCATTGTTCGATGTTCATTTCTCAACCGATGGTATAAATACAATGAACCTTTAAGCGCGACAACTTAGCTTCTAATGATCCGAATGTTATGAAATTTTATCACAACGATGATGCATCAAAAGATGGCACCACTAGAAATAGCTGTTGTGAGATGCACCTTATATATATATATATATATATATATATATATATATATATATATATATATATATATATATATAAAAAGATCCAAAAGAGCTTCATCGGGCGTATAAGGTAGATGGATGGTTAAGGATTACATTACATTTTCGAGCTGGAGGAACGCTGCAACGGCGAAGTAGTGCAGTATATCTAAAAGCGGTAGGTGCCAAAGGTGATTTTCCTAGTTGATATTGGGCCATTTTGATCTATTTGCTGTCTAGTCTGGTGAAGAAAAAAACATACTGAGTTGCTTTTTTAATAGCCAGGATCGTCCATAAAAAGTTTGTGTCTCAAGACCAAACGGTAAACCTGCATTTTTACCGAGACCTTCTTGAAAAACTTTGTAAAAGGGTCATTCGTGTGAGACCGAATATCAAGAACACCAATGCGGTTTGCCATATAGCGATTTCAATTAATGAGTTTTTCGGAAGTAAAAACATTATTTGCAGCACCCTTATTCACAGGCCGCAGCCCCCTATTCACCAAACTTGTGAAATTCACTTCAAAGAAACTATTTTGGGACATTGGAAAACATTGACGACTAGAAAAATTGGGTTCATGAGAGGAACTGCTATGTGCTACCAAGTGACTTTAGGAAGTTCAAACTTGTACTGATGATGCATCAAATGTGGGTCGCCTCCCCTCTAAAAGGCAAGTCAACAGTGTTGCCAGATTGAACACTGCGCCACCAGTCTTATTCCTTTATTTACACACCTCGTAAATCGAATAACCTTAATTTACCAATTTACCATATTTAATAGTTCAAGAACATTCAAAGTAGATTTGTAAAGCCATCAGATATGGTGTTAACGTTCCATAAAATGTATTAAAAGAGAACAGTGGTGATCGCTTAATCATCTATAATTTGTTGTTGTTTTGAACCATTTATTGATCGTGTAATAACTCTAGCTGACAAACAGATACTTTATGATAATTCCAAACGCAGGGACGATTGTTTCCTTCCTTTTTTGTGTTTTGTATTAAGAATCAGAGCGAACCCCAAGATTGTCAAAAGCAAGCTTTGATTAATAATCATCTAGCACTAATCAGTAAAAATGAGGTGATTCTAATAAACCGAACTCAGGATAACATCAAAGAATTGGAAACGGAGGTCATCATCTACCTTAATCGTCCGATGTTATCAACCACCCCCATTCCCTAACATTTAGTCAGGTCTTTGCAGTCTTTTTGCTCAAAAATTCCAAAATGTAGAAGTCAAATCGAACAAAATATGCAATATATGCCTAATAATGGTAATAGGGTGACGATGAAGCGGGTGATTATATTATTAATTAAGAACACAAATATATTAGAAAAATACTGTTTTGTAATACGAGGATATGAAAAAGAAAGGTCAGATACTTTTTAAATGAAATATTATTTTTTCATTGAAAATCGATTTATTTTTCAACGTAGGCTACTACTACTACTTTTAATTGCCCAATGATTTTGCAACTTTTTTATACTTTCCAAAGATTAGGACTTGTCAAACTCAGCAAATAGTATAATTTTTATATGGCCGTTTAATTTAATAATTACTTTCTTTCCAGCCAGCCATTTTTCATGTTTAGAAAGAGAAAGAAGTCGGAGGAGGCCAAGTCCGGAGAATAGGGTGAATGCAGCATCGTTTCGTAGTGTAAATTAGCCAATTTCGCTGTTGCAACGGCGGGCAAAGGGGTAGATACATTGCCGTGGTGGAACAGCAGTTTTTTTCGACAAATAAGTTTTTTTTTGGGGACTATTTCTGAAATTTGATTAATAATGCAGCATAATAGTGATCATTTTTCCCTTTTCCAAATAGGAAATGAAGACAATATCTTACTTATCTGAGATAACAGTGGTCATGATCTTTTTGGTTAATGGAAGCGTGATTAATCCAAGTTACAGCATGAATGGTGTAAGTTCACAGTATAGAAACTACTTCGAATTACACTTATACATGTCTAAATACCGCTGTGAAGTAACCACTCGATTCCATTTTTGGTCCGCATTGAGCAAACATGGCACCCATTTTGCTAAGAGCTTCCTCTTACCCAAATATTCATGTAGGATGTTCCATACGTATTCGTACAAGATGTATATCATGTCATCAATCTCTCTCACCTTCACTATGCGATCGGTCAATATGATAACATAGATTTTGTTTGCGTTTTCCTTCCTTCCTTTGAAGGAACATCCCTATAATACTTTCTCAAGTATTCTTCGGTTTGCACAGTGGATTCGACGCAAAAAGTAGTGTTTAATCAACGTACGAAATTCCCTTTTTTATAGTTCTAAAATCGAACTTATCTACATTCAACCATATCGGCTTCAACATCAAAAAGCGTTACTGTGTCAAGTCTGTTCTTCGACCGATCTTGCAAGAAGTACATTGCGATCGGCATATCTTAAGCTAGTTATTTTTGTGCCGCCAATACTGACTACCACCCGTCCAGTTCTCGAGAGCTCTACGCATGATATATTCACCATAAATGTTAAATAGAATTGGCGACAGGATGCATCCCTGTCTGGTTCCTTTATTGTCGGAAAATACATCGCATGTTCGATCTTCAATATTCACCACTGTTCTGTTTTTCTCGTATAGATGACAAATGAAGCCATTAGTTGATCTAATACTCCCATTTCCTGCAGAACTTGTCATAATGTCTCCCATTTGATGCTGTCAAATGACCCGATAACACAACACAGGTCAACAAATTTAAACTTTTTTAAAAAAGTTGTATATGAAATAGGTGTATATGACATATTTTTACAATCTAATGTGTATTTAATATAAATATGTCAACGTGTTAAATCTATGGAGAGACATTACTGAGGATTATGTGAATAAAAAAATATTACATGAGATGTCATACAGCGACAAAAACTTTCACTTTTTCCTGTTGCGTTCGATAGCACATCTCTTTTTAAAAACCAGCAGTAGTCGCCGAACATAGATAGGTTCCATCGTCCTTCCTGGTATCTTGCTTCCATCGTCCCGTTGTCCTGGTGAAACCTCTCTTCTTATTCGTCGCTTACTACACCCAAATTTTCCGGAAAAAATCCAAATGAGAGTTTAAAAAATGCATTTTTAAGGACATGCGACACCCTAGTATTTCATAGACTTTCAAAAGTTCAGCCTTGAGGTTTTTATAGTTTTCATATTGGCCCAAAAATATTTTTACTACACTTGCAAAACACTTCCAAGCTACCAATTTATTTCCATTTAATTTTTCTTGGAAACGGAATTCGCCTAGAAGCTTCCTTATTTGAGGTCCAAAAAATATGCCTTCTTTTAGTTTTGCATCACTTAATCAAGAAAATATTTCTTTTAGGTACTTGAAACCATTTCCTTCTTTGTCCATGACGTTGACAAAGGTTTTCATTAGTCCAAGCTTAATATGAAAAGACAGAAGAAGTACTTTTTTGGTTAAACAAGGGGGGGGCCTATTTTATGTTTGAAGTACCAATCAGAAAGTTGTGGATCAGATCCTCATGAAGAATTAGAATCACCGGAAAACATGTTGTCCAGGTTTCAAGGCACAATCGGTACCGGTAGTTGCTGGCTATGAGGAACTGGCCTAATGGCAGATGGCAAATTTGAATACTGAATTGTGTCCCTTTGCTTTTTTGAAATCCCTTCTATTGTAGTGATACAAAAGTATAGCTTGTACAAAATTACAACCGTTGCACGTCATCAAGCACGTTATCAAAACTTCGGCTGCGCTGTTGCCAGATTGCGATTAAACATCATAACCTTACTTTAGCGACTCATTTTTACAATCTAACTTTAATAACATTTAAAAAAATATCTCAAAATTATATGCAAATTACAAAGTAAGTTACAAAATTATAATAAATGTTGAAAGTCTTGCAAGTGTCATTGATTTAGTACCTCTAGATAGATTCAGCACATGTAAAATGCTTCGTTCAAAAACAATCAACAACTTTTTTTAATATTTGAATGACTATTAAAATAAAAAAGATTACATAATGATCAGTGACATTTATTAATTCATAATATACACGTACTAAACAAAAAAACAATGAAATATCTGGATGCACTTAGTTTCATTAATCGGAGTCTGTCACTGCTATCATCTGCAGTATTTATAATTAAGTGAAGCCACTATCTAAAATAAAAATTTTCAATCAAAACTTTTCATATTTTTTGTATATTTATATAACTTACTTTTTACCATCAACTTTGGTAGTTTTTACACTCCTCTTATTATTATCTTGCCATGAATGACTTACAGTACAATTTTGAAAAATCCAGGTTTCATCTAAACAGACACATTTGTACAAGGCGTTTTCTCTTTTCTTCATATAACCTCTCAAAAAATCTATACGTTTTAGGACGACATCGGGAAGTTCCATAAGGCTTCATCTTGGATCATCTTTTTTCTATACGACTACTACCTACTTCTTTCCATACGTTGCACAATGACATATGGCATCCGTCAAACAGTTGCTTATCTTTTAATTGCTCATGTAAGGAATTCAAAGTTACATGCTGCCCTGAAAATTAAAATTAAACCGAGTACTTACGATGGGTTTAAGGACAGTCTTTTTTGCAATTCTTAGGTTACAACTACTTCCTCTGTCCATACATTATATAAATGGTGTCACGAATAGAACTTGTATCCAAAGCTGCAGTATTGGTAACCCTTTTAGTAAAATTACGTTTTCTAGGGGATTTTAAAACTTCGTTGTTTTCCACTTTTTGTGAAATAGTAGTAACAGTGGACAGACTCAACCTTAAGGCTGCTGCAACACGCTGAACAAATATGACTTAAACTAAACATATCCAAGTATTAGCAATTAACATACCTCTCGAACAGCCGCAAAGGGTAACAATGCACCATTATTGCCGGGTTCTTGTTCAAAATAGTGTATCAAAAATGCCACAAACTCTTGACCATGATGATTTAAATGATTTGATATTTTACAGGCGTTTACAGACTTAAGTTCTTAAAGAGGCTAATTTCAATCGCAAGGTAAAAATGAAAGTAAACGTTCAGATACAAATGGGGTAACCTCTAAAAGTGTCAATAAATATCAACAAGACAAATTTTAAACCCGACAACGTCGCATATGCTGCCAACCGAACATAGCCGCTAAATTTTAAATTTATTGAATACATTCAATTTGATTATTTTATTATTTAATTTTTGTAGTAGTATTTCTGCTGTTCTTTAATAGTAGGTTCTCTCCGCACCATAGGAACAGCAAGAGGCATAGAATTTTTCTTACGATGCGTTCACTGCACACAATTTACGTGACACCAAGTCGACTTGATCTCCAAGTCGACTCTTAAAATATAAAAGAATTTTTTGGCTCTCTCGGATATAGATCTAGCTTGTGACTTTAAAATAAATCGTCCGCATATATAACAACGTTGGATTTTTGCAAAATCGATGACTAGAACTTGCCATTTTATATAAAAATCGACTTCAACACTTGACTGTACTATAAAAGAGATAGCAACAAACTAAACTATAAAAAATAATAAACCTGCATTTAAAGGTTCGTAGAATACTATGGAAATACCCCCTCTACGGTCTTTGTCAAAGTCAAGTACAAATCATTTCAGTAATCCCATGATATAAAACAGAAGCAGGTACTTGAAAATGGGACGTGCTAACCTATTTCTGAGAAAAGCTGATTTAATAACTACCTAAATTCAACGCAAAAAGAGCATTCTCATCAATGTTATAAAAATTCTTTCGACCTGTGTAATCAAAGCAGAGATACAGGATGGTTAACTTCTCTGGCTATTTCCATTATTTGTCGAATGTTGAATATATGTTCCCGTGTGCCTCTCCCTGGAACGATATCAACCTGTCCTGTGGGAATCTGCCATAATAAGCAGAATTTTAAACGTTCATTGATAATGTGAAGGAGGATTTTACTGGCATGTGGAATAAGAGCGATAAGCCGGTAAATTCTGCATTTCTCTCTAGACCCTTTTTTGGTCTAGAGGTAAAATGGTTAGATTGGCCAATTTTCCGGTCACAATCCGATATCCTACACTTTCTGACCAATATTGTGAAACATGTCTACCTCTACTTCTCCCCTTGCTTTAATCACTTCTGCTGTGACTCCATCCAGACTTGGGGCTTTTTCGTTTTTTAGACTGCTTATAACATTGATTTCTGTTTTTAATTTATTTTTTAATATGTAATAAAGTAACAAAATAAAATAATATTTTATATAAAACAATATATTCATCGCTAGATTTTATCCTACAATATATTTACCTCTAAAGGTTTATTTAAATAATGCACAATATTTCTCAGATAATGCTGAGTTATTGGATAAGTAATGACCTGGTCAAATCATATTCCAGGTGGTTTTACGAATTATTTCCCAACATAGAAGGAAATAGTTGGAACAGGAAATTTTTGTTAAATTTAAAATTTCCAGTAAATGTAAATTGAAATGCATTTCTTGTGAGCTGGGATGAGTTCGATGCGCTGTTATACCGTAATTCGATATATACGTAAATATATACATATTTCGCTTTCGTAAATGTATACGTAAATATACCGCGAAGAAGACCGAAAGCTGGATGGACTGATGACATCGTTAAGTATATAGGACCCGAGTGGCAGAGGAAAGCCCAGGACCGTGAAAGTTGGAAGCATCCTGCAGTGGATGATTTACAGTACTTTTGGCTGCGATTGTACCTCCGATACATCCGTAAACATTAGTTAATCAAATAACAAGCATTTGGCTCTAAAATATATATTTTTGTCCATGCTCTGTATGATTTATTATTAAATGGCCAGACATACTGGCAAAAACGGAAAACTGTTCAAATTGGCTAGTTACTTATCACCCACCTTGTATATTTGTACATTTAAAGGGAATCATGTCAAATGGCAAAAAATAATTGAATAAACCTATTAATCTGTAAAGAAGGTTTAACATAACTTCAGCTTACGTTTGAAGCATTTAAGCGAAAACAGAAGTTTTCTTTGTCCTAAATAATGATGAATGTTGCCTATAGTATGATTTGCTTTTTTTAGCTTTAATTATAGACACAACTAGAGTCGATAATCGCTCTCTTTAAAGAAATAACAGCACACTCGAGCCTTTTTATAACGAGACAGACACGCCACACCGAAAACGAGTCCTGAAAGATTTTTATCCTTATTAAAATGTCGGCATTCTCACGATACCGCCCATGTCACGTCTCCTTATCCGTCCCATTATCTCTTTTAAGACTCCCATCAACATAATAAACATAATAACACCAGCAACAGTAATCTAAATCCAATTTCCCAGTAACATTCCGTAGCGGTGTGTCGAAGGGGGGCTACAATAACATCCGAAAGTACCGAAACAAGTGACGTGCAAGTAATGGTTCTCGTTAGCGATACGAGGTTTGTCAGAAAAATTTTCAAACTTGATCAGACATGGAGAGTTAACTTCCATTTATATATATATATATATATATATATATATATATATATATATATATATATATATATATATATATATATATATATATATTGAACAAACATACGAACAAAACGAATAAAAAAACAAACGAAATATTTTGAACAAATACTAAACTGTCCTGAGCCCTTAAACAAATTACCAACACTAAACCCTAAACAAACAAACCCAGATTCATTACCACCGAATGAAGATGAAATAATTAGGCAAATTAAGCGGCTTAAAAATAACAAAGCTTCTGGTGAAGATGGAATCACTGCTAAACTTTTGAAATCCGCTGGTCCAGGTACAATCAAGGAAATAACCAAAATTCTACAAGAACTTTGGCAAAGCGAAGGTATTCCGGAAGACGGGAAAGATGCTCTATTCCATCCACTACACAAGAAAGGAGATAGAACGAATGTTAACAACTATAGAGGGATATCTCTTCTCCCAGTTTGTTTGTTACAAGATTCTATCTCAATGTCTACTAGACAGAGCACAGGGGCAGTTAAAACCTAAAATTGGTGAATATCAAGCAGGTTTTCCACCGGTTAGATCCTGCCCTGAACAGATCTTGAATCTAAAGTTGACATCAGAAAGACATCAAAAACTGTACAATAAAAATCTCGTCTGTACATGTGTGGATTTCAAAAAAGCATATGATTCTATTGACCGCGAATCTTTATTCCGAATCTTGAAAAAACAAGGACTAGATCTGAAAACGTTGGCAATTATTAAAGCAACATTAACAAACACAAGATCAAAAGTTAATTCATGGGTGGCATTTCAGAGCCCTTCGAAATTAAAACTGGAGTGAGACCAGGGGATGGACTCTCGCCACTCTTATCTAACAGTGTTCTAGAAAAAGTAATACAGGAGTGGCGTAAAAAAAAGTCGGCCCTGAATATTGACCAGCCCATTAAACTGGGGAGAACCATCAAAATTAATTGTCTGGCGTTTGCTGATGATCTAGCAATTTTAACTCAAGTTGTATTAACGCCACAGAAACAGATTGAAATCCTAAAAGAAACAGCAGAAAAGGTAGGACTCCAAATATCCTTTGAAAAGACACAATACATGACCTGCAACAGACTAAGAACACCATTTCTAAAAACAAAATATGGTAACATCAAACGTGTCTCTTATAATCTTATATAAATAATCATGGAAATTGGGTTGGAAAAAGCAGTCAATAAGGGTAGATGTCAAAAAATGGAAACGGCATTGAGACTTACACAAAATATTTACAACAAAAAATGCCTATCTAAAAACACAAAACTGAGACATTACAACACAGTTATTAAACCAGAATGTCTATATGGGATAGAAACGCTCATTTTGAATAGAAAGAGAGATATCGAGGACATTGAAAAGAAGGAAAGAAAAATCATAAGAAAAATCCTAGGCCCCAAACAAATAAATAGCACAACATACCGACTTTGAGAAAACCAAGAAATCAAACAATACACAGATATACATAGCGATATGATAAAAAGAAGACTTAAGTTTTACGGACACATAAAACGGATGAATCCGAGTAGGCTAAATGGACAAAAAGTCGAATTTTATGAAAATAGGAGTAGAGCTAAAGTAGAAATAATTAAATGGATTGCAGCAATTAAAGAGAACCAAAGATCAGCAAATATTACACAAAGTGAAATTCAGGATAGATGATAGAGAGAATTATATATATATATATATATATATATATATATATATATATATATATATATATATATATATATATATATATATACAATTTTTATAAATGTCGTACATTACACTCCTGAAATGAGACTAGATCTAAGCAAATTCACTACGCCATCTGTGTTTTATTCAAGAATTAAAAAAAACCGCTCAATTTGAAAGATCCATTACATTACGACTGGCTTATATATTTTAAATCAAGTTGGATAAATACATACTCTCTATATATATAGAGTATATATATATATATATATATATATATATATATATATATATATATATATATATATATATATATATATATATATATATAGCCCTATCCATAAATATGTATGTATCCAACTTGATTTAAACAATCTTAAAATATATAAGCCAGTCGTAATGTAACGAATCTTTCAAATTAAGCGTTTTTTTTTTTAATTCTTGAATAAAACACTGATGGGGTAGTGAATTTGCTTAGATCTAGCCTCATTTCAGAAGTGTAATGTATGACATTTATAAAAATGGAATCGTACACAATACAACAACGCGTTAAAATTCTTATATGAAATGTTTTTAGAAAATTACGTGATATTTGCGGTTTGCAGAGAATCGTCCATCTGGAAGTACTATCAATCGAATTGTTCTAAAATTTCAAGAATCTGATTCGGTGGAACATGAAAGAAGAGCAAAATAAAGCCGTAGCGCTCGTTCACAAGATCATATTGATTTGGGACGTGAAAGTGTTGCTGAAAACACAGAAATTTCCATTAGTCGACATTCACAACAATTTGGGCGCAGTGAATCCACAACATGGCGTATTTTGCGATATGCTTTAGCTCCGAACGAATATACGGTTCAAATAGCACAACAACTAACGCCACTGGATCATTCAAAGCATCATGCATTTGTCAATTGGATCAAAGAATAAACAGATAATTTTTCTCAAAAAAATCAACTCACTCTGCTAATGAAACAATTGATTTATTGAGAGAAAAATTACCTGGATGACTTATTGCAAGAAACGGTTATATTAATTGGCCACCAAGATCATGTGATTTGACACCGTTGGACTATTTTCTTTGGAGTTACGTAAAAAACCATGTCTATAAGAGCAATCCACAATCGATTTCTGAACTAAATGGTGAAATTATTCAAGTCATTGGTGAGATAGAGTAACGGTTATGTCAAAATGTCATCCAAACTTTTTAAAAATATTGTCTGTCGTGTTTAAATAGCATACATAACAAACAATTGCAAATGGCAATTATTAAAGCAACATTAACAAACACAAGATCAAAAGTTAATTCATGGGTGGCATTTCAGAGCCCTTCGAAATTAAAACTGGAGTGAGACCAGGGGATGGACTCTCGCCACTCTTATCTAACAGTGTTCTAGAAAAAGTAATACAGGAGTGGCGTAAAAAAAAGTCGGCCCTGAATATTGACCAGCCCATTAAACTGGGGAGAACCATCAAAATTAATTGTCTGGCGTTTGCTGATGATCTAGCAATTTTAACTCAAGTTGTATTAACGCCACAGAAACAGATTGAAATCCTAAAAGAAACAGCAGAAAAGGTAGGACTCCAAATATCCTTTGAAAAGACACAATACATGACCTGCAACAGACTAAGAACACCATTTCTAAAAACAAAATATGGTAACATCAAACGTGTCTCTTATAATCTTATATAAATAATCATGGAAATTGGGTTGGAAAAAGCAGTCAATAAGGGTAGATGTCAAAAAATGGAAACGGCATTGAGACTTACACAAAATATTTACAACAAAAAATGCCTATCTAAAAACACAAAACTGAGACATTACAACACAGTTATTAAACCAGAATGTCTATATGGGATAGAAACGCTCATTTTGAATAGAAAGAGAGATATCGAGGACATTGAAAAGAAGGAAAGAAAAATCATAAGAAAAATCCTAGGCCCCAAACAAATAAATAGCACAACATACCGACTTTGAGAAAACCAAGAAATCAAACAATACACAGATATACATAGCGATATGATAAAAAGAAGACTTAAGTTTTACGGACACATAAAACGGATGAATCCGAGTAGGCTAAATGGACAAAAAGTCGAATTTTATGAAAATAGGAGTAGAGCTAAAGTAGAAATAATTAAATGGATTGCAGCAATTAAAGAGAACCAAAGATCAGCAAATATTACACAAAGTGAAATTCAGGATAGATGATAGAGAGAATTATATATATATATATATATATATATATATATATATATATATATATATATATACAATTTTTATAAATGTCGTACATTACACTCCTGAAATGAGACTAGATCTAAGCAAATTCACTACGCCATCTGTGTTTTATTCAAGAATTAAAAAAAACCGCTCAATTTGAAAGATCCATTACATTACGACTGGCTTATATATTTTAAATCAAGTTGGATAAATACATACTCTCTATATATATAGAGTATATATATATATATATATATATATATATATATATATATATATATATATATATATATATATATATATATATATATATATATATATATAGCCCTATCCATAAATATGTATGTATCCAACTTGATTTAAACAATCTTAAAATATATAAGCCAGTCGTAATGTAACGAATCTTTCAAATTAAGCGTTTTTTTTTTTAATTCTTGAATAAAACACTGATGGGGTAGTGAATTTGCTTAGATCTAGCCTCATTTCAGAAGTGTAATGTATGACATTTATAAAAATGGAATCGTACACAATACAACAACGCGTTAAAATTCTTATATGAAATGTTTTTAGAAAATTACGTGATATTTGCGGTTTGCAGAGAATCGTCCATCTGGAAGTACTATCAATCGAATTGTTCTAAAATTTCAAGAATCTGATTCGGTGGAACATGAAAGAAGAGCAAAATAAAGCCGTAGCGCTCGTTCACAAGATCATATTGATTTGGGACGTGAAAGTGTTGCTGAAAACACAGAAATTTCCATTAGTCGACATTCACAACAATTTGGGCGCAGTGAATCCACAACATGGCGTATTTTGCGATATGCTTTAGCTCCGAACGAATATACGGTTCAAATAGCACAACAACTAACGCCACTGGATCATTCAAAGCATCATGCATTTGTCAATTGGATCAAAGAATAAACAGATAATTTTTCTCAAAAAAATCAACTCACTCTGCTAATGAAACAATTGATTTATTGAGAGAAAAATTACCTGGATGACTTATTGCAAGAAACGGTTATATTAATTGGCCACCAAGATCATGTGATTTGACACCGTTGGACTATTTTCTTTGGAGTTACGTAAAAAACCATGTCTATAAGAGCAATCCACAATCGATTTCTGAACTAAATGGTGAAATTATTCAAGTCATTGGTGAGATAGAGTAACGGTTATGTCAAAATGTCATCCAAACTTTTTAAAAATATTGTCTGTCGTGTTTAAATAGCATACCCTATGCTTCAATTATCATTAAGAAGTTGACATCAGCTGAAATTATGTTTTATTCAGGAATTTAAAAAGGGGCTCTATTTGAAAGATCCCTTTTATATATAGGATAGCTCAGATGTTGGTTTCTCATTTAATATAAAAAAAAGAAAACTAAATATTTGAGGTAATTAATGAATTTTATTAATGTATGCTCACTTTTTGAGGTCACCCCTAAAGAAACAAGTCAGGGACAGTGAGATTCGGAGATCTAGAAAGCCATCCCAGATATGAATTGTTGGAGATTAACTGATTGCGAACATGTTTCTTCAAAATGACTATTGTAGTCCTTGCAGTACGGGCTGTAACACCATCGTGCTGTAAACGATAAACCTCAGCATCTCCTAATGGAGGCAATTAAAAGTTTGCAGTCATGTCTATAAGGTTCGGTTCTAACGGTTTCTGTTCGTCCTTCATTTTCAAAAAAGAAAAGTTCAATTATTCTTTGTGTGAAAATTGCACACCGCACTGTGAGTTTCTTTCATTTATGAAGATACCTTTCATAAATGAACTGTAAACTTTATGTGTAACAGTAACCCAAATTTTGTTTATTAACAAATTCATTTATGGGAAAATTTACCCCATCAGACATCCACAATTTCTTAACAAAATTTTCATGTGCATCTGCATGTTTTAAGAAGGCATGACTGTATCCTAATCGCAGCTGGAAATCAGCGCGGTTAAGCTCTTACACTAGCTGGATTTTGTATGTATGCATGTGAATATCCAATTTTAAAATACTCTATAGGGATGGTTAGAGATTTACGAACACTTTCTCTTTGGATGGAGTTTCTCTTTGAAACACGTCGAATATTTTCAGCTCATCTGGCTATTGTTTGACTTCCTTGCCTTCTAACATCACCCATAAATTCAGTTTAGAAAGATTTTGGCTACCAATTTACGTATTGTGCCCTTTGAATAAGCATCTCTAAAATGTACAGGAAACCTTCGATCCACTAACATCAAATTCGATGCGTGGTCAAGAGGATTTGTAGAACGCCAGAGATTCTGGCACTGGTGCAATTTTTTGGCTTTGGTAATTTCATCCAAATTTTTGCAAAGAACTACTTCCCGAACCGAAACTTCATATTGGGATTACAACTACCAAAGGATAGTAGAACCTGTTCGATAATATATCCAATTTTACAAAGACAATCGAATTGCAATTCCACGAAGGACTGTTAAGTTTGGAGCTTGTTTCGACTGCTATTTGTCATCTTCAGTCAGGGAAACATCCCGAGGCAAGTTGGAAAATTTATTTTGAGAGGTAAAATCTACAAAAAAGATTCTCGATCCACAAACATCACATTGTACCAGTGTCGGTATCTGTCGAGTTCTACAAATCCTCGTGACCACGCATCGAATTGTCGAAAAGAAGAGAAACAAATATCCATGCAATATCATTTGTATCTGTTTCAAATAATTGCCTAAGGATGTTTTACTCTATATTATATTCCAATCAATTTCTATGATTTCCCACACAGTATCAATATTATCTGCAACAATTAATGTTAATGGACGCTCTTCAGTAGACGCAGTCAGTAAGACTTATGACAAATGTTTACGATATCAATGTAAATGAAACACCCAAACCATCAGGATTGCCCAATTCAATATAGTTAATTTTATAGTGACCTATATATTGAATGATCGAAAAATTTTAGTACGTGAAATTGCTGTGTCAATCTCTTGAAAGGATTGGATGGAACCATTAAATCTCTCTCTTGTGTACAAAAGATAATTCAACGATGGATTGTTACAACACCCACTTTATCCCCCATTTGGTTTCTTCTCATTTTTACCAGGTGTAGCGGTTAGTAAATCTTAACTTTTTTAAGAGATGGGGCTACAAACAGTCTAATTTCTTATGTCATTTTGTTGTTACGACAGTACCTTTCAAAATAGCATTGATGTTTAAACGATTTCGAGTTGGCGTCATATTTTTTTGTGTGAAACGAGTTTCGACCCAAATAAAGAACATTTGCGGCACGTACTGCTTTTCTTGTTCAATCAAAAAAAAAAAAAAACGCGAGTGAAAACCGTCGTATACGTGTGGAATCTTGCGGTAACAATGTCCCAACGCAAGACGCTTATGGGCGTTGGTTTAGGCGATTCAAAAGTGATGACTTTAACATGAAAGACAAAGAACACCCCATATTTTTTATACCGAATTGCAATTAATTGCATTGCACATGGCATTGTGGGAAGAAGACGATATACAAACTCACAACAGAGAGATTAAAGGTTGGTAGCCGAACCATTTGTGATCGTCTACATGTCTTGGAAAAGATCCAGATGGCAGGCAAATGGTAACCACATCAGCTGAATGACAGACAGATGGAAAAATGAAAAACGGTGTGCGAAGTTTTGATTTCTCGGCATGAAAGAAATACATTTTGCATCGGATCGTAACTGGAGACGAAAAATGGATATATTTCGAGAACCCAAAACGCAGAAAACCATTGGTTGACACAAGACAACCATCAACATCGACCGCAAAACCGAATCGGTTTGGAAATAGGACAATACTGTGCATTTGGTGGGATCAAAAGGGTGTCGTGTACCATAAACTTGGTGAAAAAAGCGACCAGAATGGACTAGTAATGGAAAGTAATTTTCCAGCACGACAACGCCCCAACACACACAGCGGAAGCGGCCAGAGACACAGTTTCTGTGGAACTCTTGCTCCACTCGTCGTACTCACCAAATTTGGCCCCTTCCGACTACCACTTGTTTTTATCAATTTCTCACGCACTTTCCATGAAACACCTCAACAATTACTGAGATGACTGATTACCTGATGACTGGGCCACCTCAAAAGATTACGATTTTTCTGGGAGGGTATCCACAAATTGCCAAAGAGATGGGCATTTCTTACCTTTCTCCCAAATTAAACGTGTTTTTTTAAGAAAAAAAAAAGAATTTTTAACCGTCACATAAATGGCCTTCACACCTGGCCTCTAAAATTCGAAAAGTAAAAGGGTATTTTACATTAAAAATAATTAATCTTTCACGGAAATGTGTGTAATAATATATTTGTAAAAACATATTTTTTAAAATAAACCACTCGTGGTAAATTTTGTTTATGATTATTGAGACAACTTTTTAAATTGCCCTCGTGCCAAACGAAATAACGTGCAAGTAATGGTTCTCGTTAACGATACTGAAAACGATTTTTTGGAAGCTGGTTTTCAGATGACTCGGTCAGGTGCATCAAGCCGGCGTTTGCGGTCGACGCTGCTCTCGAACCAAAAAGGTCTTTCCGAGCCCAATGAAAAAACTACCTGCATTTTTATTAGAGATACAAATAAGTTCAAAGGATTTTTTTCTCGAAAATGGAACCATAGCGGTTTAATTTCAATCTAAGTTGTAATTGTGATCCAATTTGATTTGAGTGAAACGTTTGCACTTTTACCTGGACCTAACTCGGCTTTATTTCATTAAAGGGTCATTTAAATCATTGTTTTACAATATTTTTTTACTGTCTGTAAGTTTTGAGAGTAATTGTCCACCAATTGTCATAAAATCGCACTGTTGCCACATGATGAGGTTTTTCTTTCTATTTTCTTCGCACTTTGAGAGGGATTTCTAGATTACCCGAACGAAATTTATTGGCGCCTTTTTTTATTAAACCTGATCTTATTCGCCAATGTAGCCTACACTATTGTACCTGCTCGAAGCCATTTGCCTGCGATAGAGGACAGTGTATGTATCACATCACTCAATAAGTTCGTAGGATGACATATAGATGGCACCACTATTGACAGATCCACATGATTTTTAGGAAGTATTAACTTTCAAATGATACGTATCAACATTTCATGACAATCTGAGGTATAGTTCACAAGTTACAGTGGTTTTAGTGACGCTACTCTTGTAATTTTGAAAACAATGGAAATATCTGAGTTTCGTGTGTTAAAAAAGCATTGCTTTTTAATGGGAAAAAATACTGTTCAAGCGAAGCAATGGCTTGACAACTCTTATTCGGACTCTGCTCCATTGAGACAAATGGTAAAGAAGCGGTTTGCTGATTTTCAACGTTGCGTACAAATACCGATGACGCTAAACGCTCTGGTCGGCCAAATTCGGCAGTTATTCCAGAAAACATAAAAACAGCCCACAAAATAGTTTTGACCGATCGTAAATTGAAGTTACGTGAGATAGCTGACACTTTAAAAATATCAGAAGGCAGTAAGTTCACCATTTAGCAGGAACATTTGTCCATAAGAAAGCTTTGTTGCAATGCGTCGACAACGCGTCGACGATTCAGCGCGATGTTTGGAGCTGTTTCACCACACAATAACACCATGCAATAAAACAGATTTTTTCATCCAGTATGTGACAACGGATGAAACATGGATCCATCACTACAGTCCACAGTCAAATCGGGAGTCAGCCGAGTATACAACAACTGGTGAAAGCCGCCCAAGTCGATCAAAAATGCAAATGTCAGCTAATAAGGTTTCGGTGTCCGTATTTTGGGAGGCGCAAGGTATTTCATTCAATGGTTATCTTGACCAAGGAAGAACCATCAATAGCGAATATTATATGATGTTATTGGTGTTTTTGAAGGAAGAAATTGCGAAAAAACGACCCCAAATGAAGAAGAAAAAGATGCTCTTTCATTAGGATAATGCACCATGTCATAAGTCGCTCGCAACAATGGCAACATTGCATGAATTGCACTTTGAATTGTTTTTCTATCCACCGTATTCTCCGGATCTGGCTTTGAGCGAGTGCTACCTATTTGCAGACCTAAAAGAAAGTGCCAGGGAAAGAGATTTGACTCCAATGAAGAAGTGATTGCCGAAAGATGAATCGTTATACAAAAAAGGCATCGAAATGTTAGAGAAGTGTTGGAATCAATTATCACATGGAGACTATGTAGATGAATAAAGTCAAATTTTGCCTAAAAGTTGTTGTTTTGTTAGTCATCCTACGAACCTATTGAGATATGTGTTATTATTTCTCTTCTTTAAAAAGCACGTCACAAAGCATTTGTAAAAAGTTTCGCTTCATGACACATTTATCATTCTAATTGGTCTCACTACTATTAAACAAAATTGAGAAAATGAAATATCATTTTTTAAAGGTTTATACAGAAACACATCAAACATGATAATAAGCCAGAATAGAACATCAAAACTATTCGTCACAAGACAGCGATTAAGACGGAAAGGTGGACTAAGAGCTCAACTATTTGTAATATTTATGGATCAAATAACCAAAGAGATAAATAGCAAGGGAAAACCATTATACATAGAATATAGAAATCTAGAAAGAATAAAAGTTTCACGGAATGGGCCTTCGCCGATGATGTAGTGATCATGGAATGGAACGAAACAAATTTTCAAGAAAATTTACAACATGGAATAAAACATCGAAAAAATGGAATAAAGATGAATACAGAAAAACTAAAGTGATGGCGTTTACAAAAGAACACATAAATATGCAGTTTTAATTAAAACTAACATGACATAAAAGATTAGACTGTGAAGCGACCCTTGTTTCCTCCGCCATCTCCTAAAAAAGTTAAGAATTTTTAACCACCGCACACCTATTAAACCAATCATTTCACACAACCCTAGAGAAAAAAGTCCAATGGAGTTATATCGCATGATCTTGGTAGCCTGGTAACACAGGCATTCCTTGAGATTACAAGATCATTAAACTTTTCTCTCAATAAATTGATTGTGTCACGAGATGCACGGCATGTTGTACCATCATGTTGAAACCATATGTCTTCCAGATCAAAACTATTCAATTTATACCAGAAAAAAATTAGTAATCATGTTACAGTAGCATTCTTAGTTTCTAGTTTTTGACGGGTTGGATTCTTAGCATCACAAACACTAGCATTTGATTCGAATTTTTGAATTAAATGACAAATAGTAAGGTCAACTATGTTGAGCATACATTTTACATATAGCGCGAAACGTCATATAGCGTCCGATACATATAGCGTCCGAATAAATTCATTATTTTTGTAATAAATTTGAACAATTTGAATACACTGTACAACTGTGTATCTTTTCATGATGATTTGCAAACAATACTAAACGCAAATGTAAATTTTGGCGGAAATAAGAAAAAAAAATGTTTGCTATGACGTTTTACAAAAATATATAGTACTAATTTGATAATCCATTATATATATATATATATATATATATATATATATATATATATATATATATATATATATATATATATATATATATATATTTTATCTGAAACTAAAAGAGAGTGTTTCTATTTTAAATAGTGCATTCGTATTTATATCAATGTTGAACTAATACGAAAATGACTTAAATCCAAGATACCTGCTAAAACTCCTCGATTTTTCGTAACCCGCTGGTTCTCCAATGGATGGTCAGATTTTGAGAGGGCAAACACCCAACAATTCATCACGGAGATTATAATCAACAAGTCAAAAAAAGTCGAAGGTATTTTAAGTTGTTAAAAATGACAGAACATTATGAATAAATTTAAAATATCAATTATCTCGATAATTATTTGTACGACTTCGAATATTTAATGTATAAGGAGGAAATTACAGTACGTTTTCTCCATGCTGTTTTAAAATTTAAATTTAGTCTTATATTACTTGATATTTCATTATGCAATGACTATATAAACATATCTTTCTTGGTAAACGCGCATAAGAATATGAATGGCCTTTTATGTATATGTAAACTGCCGTTCACATACGTATTGCCGAAAAAGAAAGCAAACGTTTTGGGACTTTAAGCAGACAAAATTATTAGATGGTTAAATAAAGTCGGTGTCTTTATAACAGGTTTTTCATCAAATAGTTTATATTGATCAATAGTCCAAAATTTAAAGCATATAAAGTATATGTAGCATATAGCATTTATAGCATATAAAGGGTAGTTTTTTTAGTATGTCCGAACTTCCTATCGCAAATCATCATGGTTTTATTATTAAAATAAAATATTATATTTTTTATTATCAAAGTTAATGTTATGTGCGCCAAACTTATAGAGTCGTTATATGATGCACATAATCGCCCAACTGAACGATGTATGTGCCGAATTATCGATAAATTCCAAACGCATTAAACGCTGCTCGATATTAAAACAAAAACAAGACAAAAAAACTGTGTGTTCCGAAGAAAATTTCGCCGATGTTGCTGGCACTATTGATGAAAGATCCAAATTTAGCAATTTGTTAACGGGGATCGTTACAAAACTATGATTATTTAATT
The DNA here is from genome assembly GCA_031761425.1 of Cosmopolites sordidus. Lineage (NCBI taxonomy): Eukaryota > Metazoa > Arthropoda > Insecta > Coleoptera > Curculionidae > Cosmopolites > Cosmopolites sordidus. The sequence goes on along the minus strand of JARFXV010001725.1, from coordinate 18,860 downwards.
CCGACTTTGAATGGTATTGATCTGGAGGAGATGTGTTTCGAACAGGTTGACTCCACATGTCATACAGCGAATTATTGAAGGAACAATTCCGTGAGAACATTATATCAAAGAACAGACCTGTTAATTAGGCACTAAGGTCATGTGATTTAACTCCTTTAGAATATTTTCTTTGGAGTTGTGTTAAATTTTTGGCCTATGCTGATAAACTAGCTACTATTGACGCCTTGGAAGGCAACATAACTCGGACAATTGCGGACATAAGACCCCAATTGCTTGAAAATGTGGTCGGAAATTAGATTGACAGAATGAGCTTTATCAGAAATGCCCGCATCGTCATTGTTCGGAACATTTGTCTGGAATTATTTTCAAACATTAATGTAATTTAATGTTATTTCACATAAAATTAATCGTACTCAATCAACACATTTAATTTGATTGTTGTTTAATTTGAATTTAAAATTCGGACGCACTAAAAAATCACCCTATCCTTAGTACTAATTTACAGTACTACTAATTACAAAACGGCCACAGTAACTTTTATTGTAGAAAAACAATGAGTCAGCAAACAGGAAAGAATGAGTTGGAAACAAAAAGTGGTTTGCAAGACTTCACGATGGCAAAAAAATCGGTGAGGATTTTTATTGGTATTTCCACACTTGTTCAACTTTTCGTTCAACATGCCTTTTACTTGACACTCTGCATGCGTTAACGCATGCATTCTAGCGTAAAGTAAGTCCAATTCCTGTCCACATATTTGCGTCATTTTAACTCGACATTTCTGGCGAGTTCAGTAAAGAACGTTTTTAATAATTTTAAAAACATTTTATTTTTTAAGTATAGTGCGGTTCAAGATATATCGTTGACCGAATGGCTGCAATAAACTGTTAACAACCCCTGTCGTAACGAAACCCGGCAAAATTGGAAAAAAACGTAAACAGGGCCTGGCCTAATAAAATAACAGGTAAAAAGATAAAATTAATTTTATATCTGGTTTAGTAGTTTCGAAATATTTTAGTTTAGTTCGCATTATTTTCTTAAACAGTGCAGTTCTATAGTTTCAGTCGTATTTTTATTATTCCAAATGTGCTAGAAATGTAGCGTTCTTGGCAAGATAATGCAAAATACAGTTTAGAAAATCGTCCCATTATCTACCTTGGGTAGATACAACAAGACAATGCCAAACCAAATCCCCAGCAAACAAGGGAAAAAGAATTACAATTATACATGCTGGTTCCGAGGATGGATGGGTTCCAAATTGTTTACGGTTGTCCTCCAAAAATATTAAACATTCATCTTTGGACTACCATGATGACACCACAGGTGAACTTTTCGTGTGCCTAAGGAAAGCGTAATTGTAATGGACAATGCTAGCTATCATAACCGCCAAAAAAATAAAGTTCCTAATGCAAATAACACTAAATTGGAAATTAAGAACTATATGTTAAAAAACGATATATGCTTCGAAAATACATATAAAAATGTGATCTAGAAATATTAAAGACATTTAATATTAAAAAGCAATATGGATGTGATACCATTGCTGCCGATATAGGGCATACGATATAGGCCCCCGTAATACTGTATTTTTAATCCAATTGAGCATAAGTGTCAGGTAAAATCCAATGTTAGAGCGGAAAACATTTATCCGACTCTAAGTGCAAGTGCTGCAACATTAATTAGGAAGGTTGTAGATAGTATTCCCAAAGAAAGTTGGATAAATTCAATTAACCATGTTAATAAAATAGAAGATTCCTATGTATCATTTACTAATAATATAGAACCACTTATTATTAATGTAGATCAAAGTGATAGTGAGAGCGAAACCGAATTAAATGTATAATTCAATTTAAGTTATAATTTTTATTGTACTAATGATAAATTTATTTATTTATTTTTATTGTACTCATAAATTCAGAATACCCAAAACAATGTTTTAGTCATACATAATAATATTAATAATTTAACAATATTTTATTTTTTCCAAAATTATTCAGAAGTTAAACCACTCCGACTGTGGCGCCTTTGAAGAAACTAGGAATATTTTTATTGATATTTATTAGAACAATTAACATCTTGCCGAAAGGCAACGAAATATCTTGAACCGGACTATACTATTGTGTAATTTCAGTTTTTTCGTTAAAATTAAGTGAGGAATCATTGGTTCAATTTACGAAAGCACTTTCGTTTATACCCTGTACGTTATAGTCATTTGATCACACTTGCGGCATCTCTGTAGGAAGCCGACCACTTTTCGAACGACCTTTGTACCCGTAATCGTTAAAACCTAAAGAGAAATTATGCTTATAATTAAATACCTGTATCTTGAAGTCACAATTTTATAATTCAACAGCTTGATCTGAAGAACTTTTTCTTGAAATATGAATTGAAACAAGGATTTAATTGAAAGTCGTGGTACCTCCTTATCGAGAAACTGGCCAGAGTTATATCAAGGTAATCCACTAGAATTATCTAGTTCTAATAAGAACTCATTAAGATAATAGGGAAAGTATATTTAACTAGTAATTAAGAACTTATTACAATGTATAATTAGGACAACATTCTTTTAGATAAGGAATAGTATAAATAACCAAATATTATTGTCAAGAACAGCATTCGTTTTCAAGACGTCTAAGTAGACGTAGTAGCGATTTGTTCAAACTGTATTTATAGGTGATTAAACTCTGTAAATTCCTATTTTCAATTAAATAAATAGTTTTTAAAAAGAGTTTTTCACTGCTATAAAACATAAATGGCGCAGTCGGTAGGATCAATTAAGTGTTGATCCAGGTCTAGTATTCAAGAAAAGTGTCCAAAAGAGAAGCAACCAGTGTTGGTATTCAAATATTTGAGCCAGTCCAGAGTGCCCAATCAAAAGACGCAACAACTTGAAGAAAAAACCTAAAAAAAACCCCAGCTATCGTATACTGCAACGACAGCAATCCTTGGTCTCCAGAGTGCAACAGTCAGTGCCAACAAATCCAGCCTAGGAGTATCCAGCTGTTATAAATTGGAAACAAACTACTGTTCCATTTTTCACCTGAATCCACTGGAAGACGAGTAAACGAAAGCAAGGAAATTGGACCTTGTAATACCATGTGGTAAGCAACTGTCCATTGTTCAACTAAATTGCATTGTTTGCATATTTAAGAGATATTTAGGTTACCAACCCTAGTGTATAAGAAGTAACATTAACAAACACCAATTTATCATTTATCATTTTTGTAAAAGGTATCCTCTTTTCGTAATATTATTCAACAAAAATTCAAAATGAGTGAAAATCTAAGATCTACCGTTTCACTTCTCTATACATTCAACGGTAATTCGAATCAATTAGAAGCTTTTATCAAACAAATAGATAAATTTTACAATACATTTTCAATCGGGGAACAAGCTCAAAAGGATTACGTCTTGTTAGCCATTCAATCCAAATTAATAGACTCAGCTAGAGAATTCATCTCAAGCAGACCTGATTTAGATACTTGGTTTAAAATAAAAGCAGCTTTGAGACAAAAATATGGCGATCATCACTCCATCTCGAATCTTATACATGAATTACACAGTATAACGAGAAATCACAAAGAAAGAATGATCGATTTCTTAGAAAGACAAAAGGAGGTACTTCAGAGACTCCATGTAAAATATCAGGCAGACCCCAATATGAACAACAGTATGGTTGATCATCTGATGCAAGCCCATCAGTACAATGCTGTTTGTATACTTCAGGCAGAAGCTCCTACAGAACTTCGTACTACGCTGATGGTACATAAACCCATCAATTTAGATAAAGCTACTGTACATGTATACGACTATCAAGCATACGAAGATCAATATAAAAATAGAGCCGTCTCTAGAAACCAAAACGTCCAGAATAAACCTCAATTCGCAAGAAAAGAAAATCATGATTCTAATAATTTCCCAATGCCCACTTGGACTCCACAGTATAAGCCGCAATTCCCTTCCCAACCTATAAACATCCAGCCTAGACCAATGCCACCCAGACATTTTCCGTCTAGTGCCAATACATTTGGTAAACAAAATTTCCAACAAAATGCTTTTGGAAAACATCCTAACCAAACGTTTGATAAACCAACACCAATGTCAGGAGTATCTATTCAGAAAAAACCAGTTCAACAACCCAAATACAACTTTGGAATGCCTAGACATCCCAATTATGACCCTAAGTTCGACTTTAAAAATCATCTAGGCACCAATCCTAGATATACTATAGAAGAAATTAATCATATATACAACTTGAACCTTGACGAACCCTCAACGTCAACTCATAATTCCGAACAGGAAGAATGCGATGGTGAAAGCTCGTTTCAAGAATTCGATACACAATCAGAGGTATCCGAAGAAAATTTTCAGGAACTTTATATCCCAACAGATCAGCCTTGACTCTAAATTCTTATCAAATTAACCAACTGCCATATATAGAACTCAATTACCCTCATGTCAAATTATTAATAGACACTGGCAGTCACGCTTCCCTTATACGACCCTACATTGCAGAAAACTATTTCCCAGATTTGATCCAAAACTCTACAAACAAACTAACCACCTGTATGGGTACAAGAAAGACCCAAGGTAGAATTTCATTTCCAATCCTTCAAGAATTCGGTATTAACAAAAACATAAACATGATCCTTTACAACTTTCATGACTATTTCGATGGAATCATAGGAATAGAAGCTCTCCAAAAATGCAAATTGAATATCGACTTGACTAATAAAATATTGTATAATGAATTAGTCCAGATTCCTTTAAGATTCAGACAAGATTTTACGACCCAAACCATCGAAATTTCACCTAATTCAATAGAAATCCACAAATTTATTACAAATCACCCCGAAAAAACGGAATTAATAATTGACGAACAACATAAAGAAAACTATTACATCCCGTATACACTAACAACAGTAAAAGACCAATCTGTCCCAATCGAAGTCCATAACCTGACGACGAAAACTCTCCTACTTACCCATCACATTAATGATTTACAAGATTCCGAAATATTTTCCATAAACCATTTTCAATTATTTAATCAGGAACAAATATTAGAGAAAAACCAACTTCAGGAATTCGACCAAGATCCCCTACCCCTATTAAGGATCAATCATTTAAATTCAGAGGAACTCAGTGCTCTAAAAAAGGTTATCTTAGAGTTTCCCAACATCTTTCACAAGCCTGATGACAAATTAACCTTCACAAACCAGGTCAAACACGAAATAAAAACCACAGACGAAACTCCCGTATACACCAAAACTTACAGATATCCTTATGTCCATAAGGAAGAAGTCCAAAAACAAGTCAAAAAATTATTAGAGGATGACATAATCAGACCATCAAATTCCCCTTGGAGTTCACCAGTATGGATAGTACCAAAAAAGGCAGATGCTTCAGGAGAACAAAAATGGCGAATGGTCATAGATTATAGAAAGATCAATGAAAAAACTATTGATGATAGATATCCCTTGCCGAATATTACAGACATATTAGATAAACTTGGCAGAAGCAATTACTTTACGACATTAGATCTAGCTTCAGGTTTCCATCAAATCGAAATGCACCCAGATTCAATACCAAAAACTGCCTTCAACGTAGAAAATGGCCATTACGAATATACAAGAATGCCATTTGGTCTTAAAAACGCACCATCAACGTTCCAAAGAGTAATGGATAACGTATTATCAGATATACAAAATAAGATATGTCTTGTTTACATGGATGACATAATAATATTCTCAGCAAGTTTAGAAGAACACATAAAAAACTTGAGATTGGTATTCAAACGATTAGACCAGCATAATTTAAAGATACAGCTGGATAAATCCGAATTTCTGCAGAAAAACGTAGAATTTCTTGGACACGTAATAACACCAGAAGGAGTAAAGCCAAACCCAAAAAAATTAGAAGCAATAAAAAACATTCCGCTACCAAGGAACCCTAAAGAAATTAAATCATTTCTAGGTTTAATAGGCTATTACCGGAAATTTATAAGGAACTTCGCTAAGATAACGAAACCAATGACAAAATGCCTAAAGAAAGACCATAAGGTTATACACGATAAGGAATTTATTGACTCCTTCCAACAATGTAAACAACTGATAATGAACGAACCAATATTAAACCATCCTGATTTTACTAAAACCTTTTTGCTCACAACAGATGCATCAAATTACGCTATAGGAGCAGTGTTATCTCAAGGCACCATTGGGGAAGATAAGCCAATTGCTTATGCGTCAAGAACCCTTAACCCTGCTGAGTGTAACTACTCAACTATAGAAAAAGAACTACTTGCCATAGTTTGGGCTACCAAACATTTTAGACCATATCTATTCGGAAGACAGTTTCAAATCCTTTCAGATCATAAACCATTACAATGGCTTTTCTCAATCAAAGAACCTAACTCAAAATTAGTTAGATGGAGATTGAAACTTAGCGAATACGATTATGAGATTAAATATAAAAAAGGCAAACAAAACACAAACGCAGATGCTTTATCTAGACCCTATTTACAAATTAACGCAATCGACCAACAAACCGATAAATCATCAAATTCATGGATATCAAAATTCGAAAATTTCCTAGGCGAAGAAAGAAAAAAGGAAATCACATTACCAACCGTACCGATAAATCTATCCACTTTTAAAGACCCCAACTCTGTAGCGACTAAATCAAGCTTAGAACTGACCCAGAAGTCAACCCCTAAAGTTAATATTATTTCAGAATTAATTATTCCCCCCAAAAGTATTAAAAGCAACGAAACAATTCATACCTCGCAAGAAGATCCAATATTAGGTGCAACTTATACAAAGAAACATGTCAATCTCTTCACGAATCAAATTCTAGTAAAATATTCTCCAAACAATACATTCCAGAAGAAGGTCATAACCTTATTTAAATCAAAAAAAAGATATATTTTATCAATTCCCAATAATCCAGAAGTCAATGACCTAGTCAAGTTATTTAAAGAAAACATTCCCCCAGACACATACTGTCTATATTTCCATCATAACCCCTTAGAATCTATTGTACTAAATATGTTTAGGGAACATTTTGATTCTAGAGCATATACACTATTTATGTCAAGAAGTTTAGTAGAAGATATTCAGGAAGAAGATATAAGACAAGAAAAAATCAAATTAATACACGAAACAAAAACAAGTCATAGAGGTATCACAGAGAACGTAGCCGCCATAAAGAAAAAATTTTATTGGCCTAACATAGAAAAAGATATTCAAAATTACATAAATACATGCGAAATATGCCAACAAACTAAATATGAAAGACACCCATATAAAGTAATATTTAAACCTACCCCGATTGGTAGTAAACCCTTTGAACATCTTTATATAGACACTTATCAAGTTAATTCTAACATGTATTTAACAATAATTGATAGTTTTTCCAAATTCGCACAAGCTCTACCGATAACTTCAAAAAATGGAATTGAAATAATTGACCAACTTATCCAATTCTTCTCAAACCACGGAATTGCTAGAAGAATAACTTCCGACAACGGATCAGAATTTAAAAATTCAAATATGCAAGATCTATGTAAACTCTACCAGATCGAATACCATTATACCACTCCGAATGCCCCTAATTCCACTAGTCCAATCGAGAGACTTCATTCCACCCTGAGGGAGGCACTTACTTCTCTTAAATTAAAAGATAATTCAAAAACCATTAGTCAACTTATGAAAATTGCAATTCTAAATTATAACAATTCGATCCATAGTTCCACGAATCTAACACCATTTCAAATTTTAAAAGGAGATACCAACTATTCACTGAAAATCGAGCAAAACAACCAAGACATAATAAATGACTACATTGTTAATCTTAAAGAAGCACATAAAAACCTAAACAACGAGCTCCTATTAGACCAAACTCAGAAAAAACAAAAGTCATTAGATAAAAGGAATAAAGACAGAGAGAATGAGCCAGATCTCGAACGACCAGTATTTGTCAAATTACCTAAGAACTCTAGGAAATCACGAGACAAAACTAATCCTAGATATAAAAAATCTAATGAACTAAGGCTAAATCAAACTTTGATCAAACGAAAACGTATTGTTACAGGTACCCCATAAGCCTGGCAATCCTGGTCACAGTAACAGAAGCGTATCAGATACAAACCCTTCAAAACCCTATATTACCAGTATCTCTCGGAAATGGATACATAACCACTAGCTATAACACAGCATTTTATCATATTAACACTACACTAATCGAATTATCACTCAAAGACATAGAAATGAACTTAAGAATACTTAGAAACAAGATACCCCAAGAAGACCAAACCTCAATATTACTAATTAGTAACATTAACATGACTATTCAACAAATTACCATATTGAAACAAAAGAACAAAATGACCCCGTCTCATAATAGAAAGAAACGCGGACTTATTAATTTAGTTGGCACAGCGCAAAAATGGTTATTTGGGACCTTAGACGCTGAAGATGGAGAAAGATATGATCATTATGTCAAGACTATCTCTGAAAATCAAGAAATAGTAAACAGCAACATAAATAAACAAACACAAATACTTAAACAAGTAACTAAATCAATTCACGAAACACTTTCTAACATCTCTAAAAAACAAGTCGAAATACTTGAACATCTCCAACTTCTAAATAATAAAGCAAACTCATTACAAAACACCATAATACAACAAATCATCCTAAACACTCTAAAAATGAACCTAGAAAGGATTAAAGACTTAATTGACCACATAAACATAGCAGTCAATTTTGCTCAACTTAATATCATGCATTACACTATTATATCTAATAAACAATTGGAATATATTCTGAAAAATATTCCACAAGAGAACAGGATACCTTATGATAACATTATCACTCTATATGAAACTATGCATGTAGATGTAAAAACTCATAAAGATTTACTAATCTTTATAATTAGAACTCCTTTAGTTGAGGCTATTAACTTAAATTTGTATAAACTATATCCTATTCCAATTAACAACTTAACAATAAGTCTACAGAATCCTTATTTACTTATGAACGAGCAAACATTTTTTAACCTTAAAGATGTATGCAATAAAATCAATGAATTTTATATCTGTAAACAATCAGAGACAACTAAAATTGAACCTTGTGTCTATGATATGTTAAACGGTAACCATACTAGTTGTCCGTTCTATCAAATTCAATACGAGTTTATTTCGATAAAAGAAATCCAATTAAACAATTTATTGGTTATACCCAAAACAAAAATTCCCGCACATTTTACATGTAACAAGCAAAAACAAATAGAAATAATAAGTAAACCTTCTCTAATAATATTAGAAAATTGTAAACTTAAGATCATGAACCAAACGTATGAAAATGAGACTATGGAAAAATTATATTATCACATAAGCTTACCGGAAATTGAAATATCTAACATTTCGAATATAGAAAGAATTAAAATAAAACAAATAGAATTCGATAATATTAACGAAGCTATTTTAGAATTACAACAAACAAAGATCAAATCTTTAAAAACATTAGACGTAAAACATTATCATACGAAATATTATATTATAGGAGGATTAGTAATAAGTACATTTATATTAGTTTTTATTATTGTAAAACGTAAACAAAAAGTTAAACCAAATGTAAATATTGAACTATCAGAAGCTCAGGCGCTTTCAGCCCCATTTACTTCTTCTTAAGGAGGGAGGAGTTATATCAAGGTAATCCACTAGAATTATCTAGTTCTAATAAGAACTCATTAAGATAATAGGGAAAGTATATTTAACTAGTAATTAAGAACTTATTACAATGTATAATTAGGACAACATTCTTTTAGATAAGGAATAGTATAAATAACCAAATATTATTGTCAAGAACAGCATTCGTTTTCAAGACGTCTAAGTAGACGTAGTAGCGATTTGTTCAAACTGTATTTATAGGTGATTAAACTCTGTAAATTCCTATTTTCAATTAAATAAATAGTTTTTAAAAAGAGTTTTTCACTGCTATAAAACATAAATCACGTAGGGCTTCACTCATATATACAGGGTGTAGCAGAGAAACGAGTTATTATAGAAACTCAGTAACTAAAACAAGTAATTTATTAAAGAAAATTATTGGGTTGATATATTTATTGTTGAAAAATCCCGTTTTTGTTGCTAGATGGCATTACATGGCAATACCGAAGTATTGTCTACTTCACTATCGTAAAGTTATGGTGTTATTTAATAGAAGGAAACTCAGTGAGTACTTAGGAAAAAATGTGTTATGTAGTAGTGTTTTACAAATGTTATTAACTATTAAAAACGGTAAAAAATAAGAAGCATTTTCATATATGATTTTTATTTCCAAAAAAGCAAGAATGTTCCGCAGATGTAAAAGAACGTCATGTGATATATAAGCCGAGGATGCCGTTGACGATTCCACATGCCGTAAATGATTCAGAAAGTTTCGGAAAACAATTATAATCTTAGCCACATTCAGGATAACCGGCCGAGGCAGAATTAAATATTGGCGCTAATTGAAAATATCAGCATAGAACAACTGGAGAAATCGAAGAAATTTGAATCAACCACGCAACAGTGTTAAGGCGATTAGGTCAATGGTTTGTACGGGCGTTGTATGGACCCCGTATGAGCTAACGGAAAAAAAATGAATAAACCGAATTTCTGTTGGTGATTCTATTATCTATTGAAGCTCAAGAAAATAGATCCATTTTGCGGATGGTTACTGGTAATGAAAAAAAAAAGGATTGTATAATGTTATTGTAATAATGTTGAGCGTAAAAGGTGGTGTAAGCGGAGAGATATCATTTCAACTGGCGCAAAAGCCAGTTTACAGCCGAAGAAGGTTACGTTATGCATTTAATGGTACTGGAAAGGAATTATTTATTATCTGAAAACCAGACCATTACTTTGAAGCGATCCCTTGAAGAAATACTGTTTAGAACTAAGTGAATCATAGTACGCAATCCATCAGAAGCAGACTGAATTAGCCAACAGTAAGGCCATTGCGTTCCATCCAGACACTTGTCTTTGACCAACCGGCACAAACTTTTAGAGCTTGACTGGCATGTTTTTGTTCATCCACTGTACTCCCTTTATATGCTCCGAAGACTTGGAGAATTATCTGGATCAGTTCTTTAGCCGGAAACTCCATAACTTCTATGAGCATGGAATTATGCAGCTATCGGATGGACGGAGAAAGGCCATTGAATAGAATATATTGATTAAATTATTTTATTTTTAACATAACGCCTGGAAGATAAATCCATCTCTTCGTTAATACTATTCCAATCTTAAGAGCACATTACTCATTACACGACATAATATTTCTAAAGGTATTCGAGTTATTTTTTGTTGCATTCCGAGTTTTAGGTCTGTAATATATTGTGGGGATCAACGTAGACCTTGCTTCTCAATAACCTCATATTTGCCCATATTTGGAAATGACGTGATTGGGACCACTGCCTAAAAACGTTTATAAATAGTGGTCGCCCTATCATACTAAATTCACGTGTCATCATTAACAAGCGGAAACCTGACTATCGGTTGTATTGAAACGATTCGATCATGTGAACATAGCGGGTTGGTCTAACAGTAGTTGTAATTTCATTAGTAGCCTCAAAAAGATAAGAATCAATAATGCTAAAAGATGCAGTGAAGTTTTTCGTCAGACCAATATAGAAAATTTTGATTACGTTTAGTTTTGATTACGTTATCATTTTCCGAAAGATTTGTGAGTTGATGATAAAAATGTATGCGGTTAGCGTGATCATGGTATAGTCAAACCTCCCTATTCGCGGGGAATAGGTTCCGTAATTTTGTGTGGTGGGATCAGAAAGACGTGCTTTATTACGAGTGTTATATGGAACGATAGGTTGATGTAAAATTCAACAAGAAATAGGAAGTAGGAAGTAGAGTACAACAACTAAAACTAAAACATGTAGGGTCAGCTGACTGAAATATGCCGCGAATACAGAAACCGTGAATAGGGAATGGTAATGTGTATGGAATTATAGGGCATTTGTTCCCAGGTTACAAAATAAAAATTAAAAATATGTAATTAAAGTTATTTAATGAGAGATCTTTTAACCATATTAATAATTATTATCAAGCTTAGGCAATGGTTTAAAGAATTAGTGATTTTTCTTGTTTTGGCGATTTTTAAAGGTCTTTCAATTCGGATTGATATTCAGCTGTGGCATTAACAATTTGCCATTTAAAACAAGACCTCTTTCCATATACCGTACATTTTTTTGTTTAATAAATCACAAAGCTTATTTGCCATTCGTAAACCTTCACACATATTTTTTAAGTTTAATGTCACCTTTTCAGTGCTCGTTGAGCTTTACTCTTCAATGGAATGGGGATTAAGCATTTCCTCCAAGTCGATTTCAGTCAAATCTTCATCTTGCGATTTAAACAATTCTTGAATGTCACTTGATTCTATCCGTTCGAAACCATTTTGGCTTATTCTATTCGCAACTTGAGCAATGTTTTCAGTTAATGTTTAAATTTGCACGGATTCTTCATTATTACTGACAGTTAGATCAGACCACAGTTTTTTCCAGCATGATTTTAATGTGTATAGCTTCAACTCTTGCAATAATTCTTTTATATTCACACTGCACTTTGCTATATCAAAATGTTTCCATCATTGCATAACATTCATATAAGGATCACATTCCATGGTGTCCAGTATGATATTAAAAGTTTGTCTAATGTAATAGAGCTTAAAAGCCTGGATTATCCCTTGGTCCATAGGTTGGAGTAAGGTCGTCGTGTTAGGAGGCAAAAATATCAGCTTTATATTTGGATACATAGATTCAAGCTCACTAGGGTGACCTCAACTGCCAGCTAGAACTGCCTTGAAATGTAAATTATTTTTCTTTAAATAATTTTCAACTTCACGAACAAAATAATTCCGGAATCGATCACAGAAAATAACACTTGTAATATACGCTTTCTTATTTGAATGCCAAAACACTCATGAGTTGTCTTTGTTTCGATATTTCAAAGAACGAGAATTTAGCAATCTGGAAAGCATAAGTGGCTTAATTTAACAATCTGCTGATGCATTAGAACAGAACAGCAATGTAACTCTAGATTATGCTGCCTTAAAACCAGAGGCGGGCTTTTCACTATTGGAAATAAAAGTTTTGTTTGGCATTCTTTTCTAAAAGAGTGCATTAAACACTTGTACTGGTTTGTATCCACCATCACCAATTGGGGTTTTGAATAAAAAATAATTCTCGATTTTTTTTTACTTTATTTTAAAACTTTATCATAAACAATATTGATAATCAATGCAAAAAAACTTTTTTAAAACTTGTTACAATAAATTATAACTGAATTAAAATGTATAAAATTTCAATTAAAATCACGTGGCTACGAACGCGTCGCGATAGGCTGCTGTGTTTGTGACGTCAGAATACTAAAGTGTTTTCACGTCAGTACTGTCAACGGCTTCTATTCCTATATATATATTATATATATATATATATATATATATATATATATATATATATATATATATATATATATATATATATATATATATATATATATATATATATATATATATATATATATATATATATATATATATATATATATATATATATATATATATATATATATATATATATATATATATATATATATATATATATATATATATATATATATATAGTCAAAATTAAAGTTGGTTAAGTGCAAAATAAAATATTGTTGATTACTAATTTAGTTTAGTACTGTGTGACAAAGGGTTCATAAAGGCTAATTCTAATAATATACCTGCTGTGGATATTTTTCTGATCACAGATTTTCACAGATAATGTTGTAAATGTAAATAAAATTTGTATTAAATATAATTAAAGTATTTGTAGGGTGTCACGAGAAAGTTACGGTGACAAGGCTATAGATTTTGGTTAACTTAAACGCAAAAATGGTATTTGTATGGTAAAAAGACGTGTATGTCCAGAATATAAAGTTCGGAGTAAAGCTTATACATACATATATACATTGATTATTAATGAGAAATTAAGAAAAGTCCAAGACACTCAATGTCACGATTGTGCAACAGGTAATAAATACGCAAACAAAAACATTATATAATGTTATAAATAATCTTTTGTATATATTTGATGACAGGTGTTTGTGAACATGCATTAGTACTACTCATGTGGACACATGAATGAAATAATATAAATAAGTTATAAAAACGCATTCAAAAAACAAAAGGAATCCTAATCTGATTTCATTCTGAACTTACCTTTCAACCTCCATATCTTATGTAAAGATATAAGAGTATAACGAAACGAAAGTGTATAAAAAGTAAAGAGTATGAAAAAACGAAAACAGCACCGAAAGCCTAAATAACAATTAAAAGCAAGTATATTTTTAAATCGATAGCAAACCAACAAATACAGTCAAAGATATAGGTTAAATTTATAGAACAATGGCAAGATCGATATATTGTTTTATTTAACCCAGACTGCGATTCTTTCCGAATGTTCAGAAAGAGCGCTTAAGAAAATTTTGATATAACTTGAATGGCGAACTGCTCCGAGCCGAACCGATATTGGCGATATTAGCCTTCAGTACAATTGTGAGGTCACAATTGTTCCGATTTTTTTCGGGAATTGTCGCCGTGTCATCGGTACTAGGTTTAAATATATATTTACAATTTGATATAACTTTATTTAATTACAAAGAAAAAAAAGTTTTATTATAAAATTTATATATGTCTTATCTTTCCATTTATGACAAAAAATATTCAAAAGCCCAATTAACCTTGAAAATACTTCTGGATATGTTGCTTCTGCTGAAGTGTCTTCAGATGCAGCTTCTACGCTGCATAACGAACTGTGAATAATAAGCTTTGATTGTATCTCTCTACATGCACTAGCTCGGTTTTGTATGGATGAAACTTGAAATATGAATATAATGAAAACAACTATAGAAGCAAAATATATCATAAACTTCTTTTGGAAATAATCTAACATGATGATAAACTAGATGACGATGATCAATACTTAGTAGACTATGTCAAACAACTGCTCTGACACTCTTTATATTTGCTGGCGTGCGTACAGTTCTTTCTCCACCTGAAAGCTTTGTTTTTTTCAGTGCAAAACCAGTTTCTTCAATATATTTATTCCATATTTTGATAGCACGATCAAAATAGATCGGTAATAGATCAGTATGATTAACTATTATCAGTACAATTAACTATTCTCAGTACGGTTAATCATTAGCAACGATGAAAAAATCGTTGAGCTACAGCAATAGAATCATTATTTTTGTAATACGAGTAATAGAATGGTATACCTTAACGGCGAATACACATTATACACCGTTCCACTGATTCATGATTACTAATACTATAATGACAAACGCAGTTATTACAGTGAAGACCTGTGAGAAACATAGGAAATTTGTAGTTATGCGTCTCCCGTTTCTCTGCCACGCTCTATCTTCATGCTTTAATGCTTCAACTTTGATATTTGTATGTAAACACAAGTATAAAATATTAATTGACACAAAATGATTCGCTATTTTGATTTATAGAAAATTGCAACTGAATCACTTCGAATAATGTCTGAAGCATACGATGAGCATGTTCTATTAGGAAAACATGCAAAGAATGATTCAATGTTTGCGTGAGGTGATTAAGGATGTAGCATTAAAATTAACATGTAAAAGAAGAAGCACTATCGGGGCACGTTTGAGGCCGACTGTGGAAGATACAAAAATTAGCGCAATTAACAACGAAAACAAAAGATTTGGACTACACCATGACTGGAGATAAGTAGTGAAAAAAATATGTATTGGTGAATGTTATACATCGACACTAAAGATAAATATTTACCCGTATTAAACATTATTTTGTATGTTGTGAAATGAAAATACCTATAATTTTATCATATCTTCCTTTTAAGTCCTAACCATTTCACATAAACTTTATTTCCTTTTCTTCTTAAAATCTTTTCAACAAAGGTTAGTGCATTTAACTTTCTATAATTCTTGCTTATAAAAGCCGCCGTGAATATCCTGGTTATTTTCATCTTGAAGTAAACATGTCACGGGGTTCGTAATTTTGACTTCCTTTGAGCGAAATAACTCATTTGACCAAGTTCGGAAGTAAGTCTATGAATGAAAATAGAAAAATTGAAATGAAGAAAAATAGAAATCAAGATAAAAAATATAATGTGAAAGAAAGGGTTTTGACTTAATTAATAAATAGTTGAATCAATTTTTCTATTGGAACTTTCGGTGTGAAACACTGAACTCAAAGAGATTTACCCCTAAACTTCGAATCACTTTTTTAAAGTTCTCGACGCACGTTTCGCTAACGATGTTAGCATTATTAGGGTATGATTTAATTTTAATGCATATTGTAAGTAAAATCAGTTCAGTATGCCACCTCATTTTCATTTCCACACTAATATGTTTCTTACTAACTTCTTAATACCATATATTTTAACCCCATAATAACCCATTTTATAAAAATACTGTGAATTAGACTCAAGAAAAGTGCAATTTTGGTGAAGTAGTTAAGTGGTAGTTCTATAAGGAGAGGCCAGGAAGTTAAATAACTATACTGGATGAAATAAAACTTTTCAACCAACGCTTAATCATTTTAATCAATTAACCTACCATTAAAATTGTCGAACCAAATACAATATGACCATATTGACAATAAACTCGAAGAAATTTCCACTAAACACCAAATCACTTTTTTCAAATTTCTTAACGCGTTTCGCTACCCTTGTTAGCATCATCTGGAGATGACTTAATGGTTAAATCTTGGTTAGTAAAATAAGAAGTTACGTACCTCACGCCTGAGGGAAAAAAACTGCGACACACTCGAGTGGGTACATTATTTACAAAAAATTCTGTTCTGGCAAGTTGAGGGTTGGTTTCGTATTGGTTGAATTCAATGTTTGTATACGTTTGAGGGATGTTGCTTTGTTGACTGGAGGTTCTATCGGAGGGTGGTTTTGATCTGTAGCTATAAAAAAAATTTGGGTATTATCGACTTCATCGTAGTATTCGGGTTGTAATTCAAATTCTTGGAGAAATTGTTGTTGAAAATTGTTTGTATAAGCTTCACTTTGTTGATAAAATTCTTCTTGATATAGTTCTGATTGCGAATAATAATCCTGTTGGTTGTAATCGTCAAATCGGTTGTATCGTCATATTGGTTGTATGTACTATTATATCATTATTAACTTTTAAAGTCATCATAGTATTTTGATCATATTTTAAAGTGTTTCTAATTTTCAAGATTCTACTGTATAACAGTAATCTTGTATATTATTGTATTCTAAATTGAAACTAAAAAGTAACAAAGTGTAAACTCCCAAATAAATATTTTTTAAAAAGTAAAGTTAAGTGAAAATCATTTAACAAAATTGGCGCAGTTGGTAGGATCAGCTGGAACCTTGATAGAACACGTGTATACTAACTACAACACTAGATTCAAATTCTTCTTCCAAGCTAACTAAAGAGAAGAGAAGAAAAACAAGAGAACCATAAATCTACGGCGTCCTCAAACTGGTCTTCAAACTACGGAAGGAAGTCTGGTGTCAAACTGGTGAAGCCCCTGGTAGTCACGGTTGATAGAGAACAAGACAAAGATCGTTTTTGGAAAACTCCTGTATGTACAGCAATTAATCATCTCGCTTTACTTATTTTCCCTTTTTGCTTATTTGTAATATTGCTATATTAAAATAAGTGATCAGAAAATATATATTTTTTCATAAATTTATAACTATTATTGGTCAATCAATGCTCAGGAACTTTCATAAATACTATCGATGTAATTATATAATTATATAATTATCAATCAAAATTATATAATTATCAATAATTATCAACAATTTATCAATCAAAATGTTTTAAAATGAAATTGAAATTGAACCTTAAAAACTATCTAAATTTTTTTCAATGGTCCCTGAATTTGACGGTGAACAAATATTTTTACATACATTCTTGAGCGCTTGTGATTGTGCTAATAGTATGGCAACGGGCAATCAAAAAATGTTATTAATCATCCATATAAAAACAAATTACGTGGCAAAGCGGCACAAATTGTCAATTCGAGAAATCCAACATCTTACCAAGAAATCAAAAGCCTATTAAACACACATTTAGATGACTCCCGAGATATGTCTTCGTTTATTCAAGATTTGCAACGATTAAAATAACTATCTAACAAATCTTCGTTAATGTTCTTGAACCGACTTGAAGTTTTAGACGCTAAATTACAATCCGTAATTCATCGATCGAATCTTTCAAACGGTGGGAAGGATGCGCAAGCAGAACTTATCGATTTAATGGAACTGAACACCTTATTAACCGGACTAGATCTAACATTAGGCCATATAATTCGTGCAAGCAATCCATCAGATTTATTTCAAGCGAAAAAACGAATCAGACGCAAACTACAATTGTCTTATTTCGAAAGCCAAAAATTTAATAAACAAAACCAACAAAATACATACAAATCATCACCATTAACACAACACCAAAACCAACAAATTAAATGACCAAATTTACAAAACCCAAAATGCTTAAGTTGTGGACGTTTAGGTCATTTTTCCAACAATTGTTTATTCAGAAACAATAGAGGACCTTCAAATTCGAACTTCCAACGAACGACACTGAATTTTCCCAATAGACAACAATTTCAAAAGCAACAAATCCCAATTTCAAAGATTACAATTTCAACGAATACCTAATATTCAGAATACCCAACCACAAAACTTAAATTTTCAACAACGCCCTTCAGTAATTCAAAGGAATCCTAATATAAATCAAAACTTCCATATAAATAATCATAGAGCCCACCGTATTAATCAAG